>JAXBDA010000385.1:0-89620 GCA_036023075.1 Gaultheria prostrata | reverse complement strand
AGAGAGAGAGAGAGAGAGAGAGAGAGAGAGAGAGAGAGAGAGAGATTGAGCAGATACGGGAGAAGGGTAGAAAATGTTAGGGTTTGTGATTACGTGATTTGGGGTGAGAAGGATTTCTTTTGGAAGGAATCTTAAGTCGAGGGTAATTGTGTCCGACAGTATTTGTCATGCCATGTTATGGGAATTATTGCTCCTCTTCCCATTGATTTCTAATTCCCAAAAAGTGGACCAGTGAAGGGCAAATATTTGTATCTATTGCCACTGTCCAGTAATTTGCCCATCAGACTTTAGGTCTATGTTGCGAAAATTCTCAAATTTCATCTAGAAAGCGAACCAGGGGACCGTGTAATACACTACATCCGGCCGTTTATTTCGATAATGTACGGCTCGGATTTAATCCAAACAATATACAGTCGGATTAAATTCATAACTCTGTTCATTATCGAAATGAATGATCGGATGACACTACACGGTATAGTACTTTTTGCATACTGCATCATCTCTCAATCCCTGGAAAACCCTTTTCAATGTCGAGACATTTTCAATGTTTGATGAACCGTCAGTCCAAAAACATGTTTAAAACCTTGAAAAAGAATCAAAGGAAAATAGTAGTGAAGGACAAGTAATGCATCTTCGACATGAGATGCATGTGTGTGTGAGTTTGAAGGGCTGCAAACGAGCCGAATCGAGTTGAACTTTAGAATGTTCAAGTTCGTTCGTTAAGTTTTTAAACGAACTCGAGCCGAGCTCGAACTCACTAAAAATTTGATGAGCCGATCTCGAGCCGAGCTTGCCTAGGTTTGATTCGAACTCAAACATGTTCACGAGCCTTAACGAGTCAAAAATACTATATATTTATGCTCTTATATACGTCTAAAACTGTAAATAAATTTTGTATTTTGCATATAAATAAGCTCATACATATATAAAATTATTAAATTATATTAAAATTTTAAGTTTGTAGTACTTTTAAAATTTTTATATACATATAAGATATAAAATTTTCATTATGAACATGTAAAAGTTCTTACATGTTCAAGGTTATATGTGAAATTCTTACGAAATATATATATACTCTAGGTTCGCGAGCCCAACCGAGCCGAATATCATCGAGTTCAAGTTCGGCTCGTTTATGGACCGAGCCTAACATTGGGGTCCAGGTCTGGCTCGTTTAGTAGACAAGTCGAACTCAAACAAGCCCTTACCAAATCGAACCTCGAATAGTTCACGAATGGCTCGGTTAATTTGCAGCCTATGTGTGTCATTATTGGGGCAGAACGAACTTGTCAATTTACAACTCCTTTGAAAGTTAGATCTCGTCATTCTCATATGTAGGCATGAGGCCAGCTGTGCTTTGTACTGATCCGAAACGTTTATTTTCTTCATTTTCGAATCATTGTTCTTGAAAAAAATTAGATTCCGCAGACTCGAGTATGATTAGACTAAGGGGGTGTTCCGCTAAGAGAGTTTTTTGGTTTTTCACGACTTTTTATGTGATGTATATTAAGAGAGTGACTGCCTCGATTTTAAGAATAAGCTGACTTTTTTTTTTTTTTTTTAGTTAGCGGAATGAAGCCTAAATTTTCTCACAAAATCAAACGTCTAGTCAATAGTCATATGCCTGTTGATGAGAGGAACAACAGGCATGTGAACGACTAGTCATATGCTTTGAATGATTTTGACCATCGGGATTTTTTTGGTGATATTGGTGGAGGTGAAGAACGAAATACTATTATAATTTTACATTTTTATTTTTATTTTTATTTTTGGAATCCACTTAATCTAAAAATACAGATTGGGACGAGAAGACTTGAATATTATGGGGATTGTCTCTAATATTAACTTGATGATATTAACCTGAAAAATAGGAACATGTTTGTACATTTTTTATTTTATTTTATTTGTGGCGAAGAATACAATTTCGAATTACGTCCCTTAAACAACATATTTGCAGATAAATCATAAATGTGAGATAAATATCTCCAATCATGTGCCTATTGATTTCCGATCAACCTATTTTGTTTGCATGGATAATGAACTCGCGGAGCCAAACAAAATGAATGCTTCTTCCGATCAATGTATCTTGTTTGCATGGATAATGAACTCATGGAGCCAAACAAATTGAATGCTTCTGATCATGAAGTTGAATCCAAGAACAACTCAGAAAACGGTCACAACAACCGGTGCCATGGGATTAGAAAACATATCACAACATTTTTATTAAAAAAAAAAAAGACAAAAATCTCATTACATAAATCAATATGAAGCCCAACAATGCAAAAATAGTTTCAATCATGTTTTTGTTCACCATAAAAATTATACCTAAATCGTTTATACAAAGGGAAGTCAAATATTCAGAAAATTGTCCAGAATTTAAAATTAAGATTTTCTCTGTACAATTATACAAAAAGTTACGAACAAAGAAGGATTGAAGAAAGATAGATAATTGTCATGATATCGAATTAATAGGGACGATAAGTCTATTCGATCAAATTACCAAATCCAACACAATGATAATGATAGACATTAACCAAAGTGCAGGGCTTATCCAGCAAAAAACAGAAGCCCCGCTTATGGAAAACCCAAGAATTTATAATTACACATTTGGCACTAAAACAAGACCGAAAAAAAAAAACCAAGAACATAGAACTTTGGAGCTGCTTTACTCCACAACTTGTCTCCAACAAAAACTTTGGATCTGCTTTCAGGCCAAAACCTCTTCTTCAATACCCACAATGCTGTTTCCTGGTATGCCAAAAGCACCAGAGAAATCTGTGTTTTTTAAGACCAAATCTTCCATTATATCCTTCCTGGTGGATGGTAAGGGCAAATTCAAAGAGATCTCCCCAATTGAGGCTAAACTCAATAGCTCAGATTCATCCAGTCCTTTAGTCGGGCCGAGATTACACCTCTCAGTTCCATGCTTTGCCAATGCATCTTTGAACTTCTTGATCTGTTCAGAAAACAAAATTCAAGTTTTAGAATCTAAACTACAGAAACCCTGTAGGGATTAGCTACGGATACGTGACACTAGATAACTAGATAAGGGAAGAGAAGAACATAAAAGAGAGCAAACACACGAAAACACAAAGGAGTAACGTAAGATTAGAATACGAACTTCATTATGTACGGCGAGGATACAATCAGTCAATATCTTGTAGTCCTTTATAACGACATATGCTTTCGCATGGAACCCTTGACCCCGAAAGCCCCCTTACTACGCGTACCCTATGCATGTGTTATTCACAATGGATTGCGTGAAATTACCCAACAAATGAAAAATCGTTTTTGAATTAATCGAGTGAGGCGACTCACACGCGTATTATGATCATTCGGATTGGATTTGAAACAACATTAAGCGTGCGCACACACACACATATGTACACACTATATGGCTAAATGTAAAGTGTGTGAGAGAGAGAATCAATAGAACACTTACAGTTGCATTGGTGCAGCTGAAGCTGCACAACCTTCCCTCAGCCCCTCTGTAGAATCTGAAAAGGGGAAGGACATGTATGTGGAGGCAATGGCACATTTTCTTCAACTCTTCATAATCGACTTTGAGAATAATCGCATTAGAATTCGATCCAGCCAATTGACAGATCTGAAACAAGAGAGAGCTAGAGATATCAAGATATTTTCAAGAAAAAATTGAATTCCAAAGGATAGTCAATATTGTGGTTACAACAGAAATTGTCACAACGGAAACGGAAAAAACAAAAGCAAAAATGTTGGGTTTGTAAAGCCTGATTTAGTTTGGTATGTAACTTCGCTAACTATGACAAGTTTTGAAACAAGGGTATTACGGTAGTCACTGACGTTAAAACACCACAACCGATGCAATCTATACTTTCACCATAATTCGATACACAGTCAAAATTGGCATGTATCATCCCAGTTAGGGGATCACGTAAACCCTTGTGTCATGCTTCCCTTGTTCGTTGCTTGATTTATTCTTTGTGCGACTATATCCGTTGGTTTGGGTCGAATCGAAAACAACAAGCAGTACATTCAGCAACACAAACATATCCGATCAGGGAAAAAAAACACCACCACAAAGATATACTGGTTCAACTTAAAGGGAAAACAGCAAAACAACTATCCTATGTAAGTAGAATGCAACCAGCTAAGAGTATCTGTAACTCTCCAACTAAGATACCAAAGAGTCGGGAAACTTATAGAGGGTTTACAAAAGGTCATTCTGAGTTTTTACGGGACGATTTTAATAAATAAAGAAATTAATCACAAGTATTGTTCTCATCATATCATTTGACGAATGCAATATCATTATCGCACAATATCATTCACCATAATTTAATGTTCTTAGGGCAAGTGCAACAGACTGCACAAATCCCTCTCTATCCCTATTTTAGGGAGCTAAATCCCAAAACCAAACCTCAAGAGACTACTTAAACCCCTCCGTAAAATACTATGAATACTATGATGAACAGTAGCTTCATATATACCCCTGTTTAGGGAGCCACTATTCACTCTCTACCCATTTTTTAGTCCTTTTTATTTTTCTTTCTTTCTCCTCTTTATGTGTATAATATACTCCGTATATTATATGTATTAATTTATATTATTTAATTGGTATAGAGAGAGTAATAGAGAGGATTGTTGGAGGGTTGAAAGAGATGTGACTAAGTAAACACGGTTCACCGAGGATTTGTGTTTTTATTGTTTGGGATGCCCTTTACTTCTTAATTACTCTTCGAAATTGTTCTTACTTTCTGATTATTTTCAAACTACCAATCAAAGATATGCAAAATATTTTCAAAAATAGGAATAGATTTACCTTGGGATGCAGAGCTTTGCAACCTCCACAACCAGGGGAATAGAAGTCAACTATAACCAATCTGTCACCGGCTACTAACAACGTATCAACAAATTCTTGAGCTGAATGGATCTCTACCATATTTGGTGTATGGGTTTTCTCCCACCAACGCAGAGATCTGCTTACACAAATTGATGGTTGTGTTGGGTATTTCGAAGTCCCACCAGATTGTGCCTGAATTGTCCACTAAATGTCAATACAATTTTTTTTTGAAAAAAAAACACACAAACAAAAAAAAAAGACGGAGGCTGAGTTTTCACTTCGGTATTCTTGGTATCCCGTATTTTTGGTATCCTCCCGCAAGTTATTCTCATCATATACATCAACTTATTTGCCAATTTGTAGTCCAACAATACCAAAAATATCGTATTGAAAACTCACGGTAATCGCGAAATAAGAAACAAATGGACAGAGATTTCAATGTGCGTACATGAATGGAACATTTTGGGGAGGATTTGGGATTCCAATCTCGTAAACCCTTGAGATCTTTTGAATTTGATTTTGAGAAATGGAGGAAGCCAATGGAGGGAAGTAGTGGAGAAACCCTTTTGGTTTTGGACCCAAAAATGGTCTCATCAGACCCAGAAAGGGTTAGATCAGTTTTGAATGAACAAGCCATGTCTTTGATAATCAGAGGTTTTCTCGAACTTGTAGCATCAAACAAGAAAACACCCACATAAACCCACCTCTCCTTTTGCCCAAAAGATTCTATTTTCCACTCCTCGAACAAGAACAGAGAGAGACGAATAAATCGACAAAAACAGAGCTTGTAAACCCAGAACAGAAAAATCAAGGTAACTCCGCTTGTTTTCTTTGAGTGAAAAAGTGCAGGGAAGAAATAAATTGCGCTTATTGACTACTAGTTGGAGAGAGAGAGAGAGAGATTTGGGGCTATTTTGAGGCTTGAAAAGAGGCGAAGAAGACGCTAAGCGGATTATATAAATGTGTAAAAAGAGGGAAAACGGATAAAGTAGAGGGTTGGGTGGGGTCAATGAAAGGTTCAGCTTTGGATTTGGGTAGAGTTTGAGAGATTCCCCATTTTCAAATTTTTGGCTTTTTAGATTATCAGAATATATTTTGAATTTGGTAGAGTGTTCGGGAGAAATATGCAAAATTTATTTTGCAACAGGAGTAGTGTTTGGGAGATATGTGCAGAATAAGATCTTTTTATTAATCAAAATGAGAAAAGTCAAAAATGAGAAGTCAAAAAGTTCATATCTCCCTACTTCTCACTTCTCTCCTCTAAACCCAAAAATCAAAAACTCATTTTGGAAGAATGTGTTGTGCATGTTGTATGCCAAACACTCAAAAGTAAAAAATAAAAAAAAATAAAAATGTAATAAGTAGCTTCCAAAGAGTCCAAACACCCCCTTACATTTGCTATTTCCAGATTAGGATAATATTTTGGATGTAAATAGGGTATCGCACACGTAGTGTCGGGGCATGCATCTTTTGGACAATTCATATTTTTCCTTCCCTCTCACTTTTCTCTCTAAAATCTGAACCGTCTAAAATACTTTTAGACAACTGAGATGCTTGCTGGGTATCGCCACGTGGTACCCAGCCGGCACCAAAATTTTCTCCCATGTCAAGGCTGGGTTTTTGTTTTAGTAGGGGTGTCGTGCGAATCAAGCCGACCAAACCAAACCGTCCGCAAACCACTCCAAATCTGTTATGGATGGATACAGATCCTAATATTCTAATTTTGGCTGGATTTGTTCGGGTTCGACCTATTCAATCCACCAAATAGCGCTTCTCCACTCCCCTTTATATACTCAATCCGCAACTGAATCGACCTAACCGTACCTCACTCACAGGCTGATGCGGATGGAATACAACAATCCGTGACGAGTGGATCGGTATGGGAACCGACCCGCTCCGCCCAAAATCGATCCGTGGACAAGTCTAGTTTTTAGCGTCCATGATTCTTAGTACTTCAATTTTCCACTAGCTTGGCCAAATAAAAGTGTGATTTCTCTTTAATTGAAATGACTTTTAGCACTTTTATGCGAAAAAGACTTTTTATAGTGGGTGCTAAAAACGAAAAACTCAGCCTAGATAATGGAAGATACGAGCTCAAGTCCTCTGTACCGGATTTTGGTTCTACCCGTGTACCAAGGTAATTTTCAACTGCGGAATTGCATAAATCTCACGCGATCCTGTGGCTGAAAATCAATTAGTACACAGGTACACCAAAAATCCGGTACATGTAATTTTCAGTGGGATGATACAGGGTTGATATAAAATGGATACTTTTTTTATTTTAAGTAACAAGATATCTATTAATAATAACAATGTTAAATCCGACCTTGATAAAAACCTATTGCACACAAAAGAGAGTGCGGACCTGCAACGCAATGATATACCAAAAAGAAACACGGCGTAACAAATGATACACTTGCGAACATTAATAAGGCGAGACCATATTGGAGGTGCACATATAAGACGTAAATATTTGCAACAATGGTTCCAATAGTGACGAGCTTTACCAAGGAAACGGATCAATTGCCAGCCAAGTAATGAACACCCCATGAAGAGTACTTGATTGAAAATAAAGTATGAGGCCAAGTCAATGAACAACGATCTGGGTTTGGATTTAAATTTGCTATATCCAGATTGAGGAAGATATGGAGTTGATATTATAAAATAGATATTTGATTGAAAAATAAAGGATTATAGGTGGAGTCATCAATGAACAATGATCTGGCTTTGGATTTAAATCGCTATATCCAGATTGCGGAATATTCGCAGTTGATATAAAATTACCACTTGATTAGAAAATAAAGGATCTAGATTTAATAAATTAGCTTTATCCAGATTTTGAACGATTTAAAAATACTAGATTAAATGAGATGAAATATTATTAGCGTCTCATGTGTGACGTGTTTGCAGGTTATAGACTTACAGAGTTGTAGAACAAAGTTTTTAAAATCATAAAAAGTATTACTCATAAATTACCAAACATAGACCAAAATGTGAAAGGTAGAGAGTGTTTTTTGGACATTTTTGTGTGTGGAGGGAGTAGCTGTTTTGCTTATGGTTTTGTTACTGTAGTTTAATACGGGTTCGGTCCTATCTTTTGGGGTTTGAGTGCTTAATGGTTTTATTTTCGTATTATTGCGAATTTGCGATCCTTTTGTTTAGGGCATTCGATCCCATTGTAGTCAGCAATCATTTTTACTGGATTTCAGCATTGCAATAGGGATAAAAGTTGACAGAGGAGTATGTACATGGAAAATTCTACGATCAGTTCACTGGGTTGTCATTATTCGTTAATGTTCTAAAAGTTGAAACTCGTGCATTCAAGAGTCAACTCTTCTGATTTAGAGTCTTCAAAAAGTGAAAAAAATTATGTACAAGAGTTAACTCTTTCATATAATAGTCTTGCCTTATTATCAAACCCAATAGATAGCCCATGGTCTGATGAAGCTTGTTTTTTTGTCCAGAGAGATGGCCCATTGTTATTGAAAAAGATATACTGAAAAATTTCTATCTCTCTCGCTTTAAGCGAGAGCTTCTCTCTCTTGAAAGAGGGTTTCCCTAGGGTTTCTCCTAGCCTCTCCTACTCAGCCGTCTCATCCCCTTTCTACTTTCCACCCGACCTCCATCCCTACCTCCTCTTCTCTACAGATCGGCCTCCCTTGGGGGGGTGGAGTTCCGCCTCTTGGCTCCACCTCCCCTCCCGTCCCACCCTCCCACCGCCCTACCTTCACCACCGCGCCGCCCCACTCTTTAAACAAGTCAGGTCTCTCGCCCTCTCATCTCCATCACTTCTCCTCGCCAACCCTCCATCTCTCCCCCTGCCTTGTTTTTGGGTTTTGAGTTGACTCAGTGGTGAAGTTAGGGCGGCCCGGGCCCCTCCAGCGAATAATTTTCCCGATACCAGTAGGCGGCGGCTGCGGCTCCGGATCTTGATCGTTAGCTGGAGAAGCAGCTGGTTTGGCTAACTCGGTGTAACTCAACGTCTTACGATGCATCTCAGTGGGGCAACTCAGCGGGGTGACTCGGCGAGGCGACTCAGTTTTATTGGGTTCTCTCCAATTGGTTTTTCTTTGTGTTTCTTTCTTTCTTTAGGTTTATATGTAATTAGTTTCCTAGAAGTGTTGATTTCATTTGGGCTTTAATTGTTTTGGATTGTGCCGTATGTTACTATTTAGCTTGGGTAGGACCCTATGCATCGATCCTCTTATGGATCTGCGTCTGCTCTGCAGTGTGAGTCTTAGAGCCCCATGCCCGGCGTGGTTTCTTGTGGTGTGCTCGTGTCCGAGTCTTTGTAGTATAGGCTCTTTTCCATTTTCGTATTGAAATCTTGTAAGTGCCGATTGGCTTGAAATTATTAATGACATGACTTCCCGTTCAAAAAAAAAAAAAAAAAGAGATGGCCCATTGTTTTGGTCCCTTTGGAACTGTGGTTTGCCCATCTTCCAAGGCAATGGATTAATCTTCTGGAACGCGTCCACGAATTTCTTTTTAGGGTCTTGCTATGGTGAGTTTATTGAGCTCACAGTAAGTATAGAAAAAATTTACGTAAAAAATATGCATTCATGTGCTCTTTTTTTATTTTTCAACATATTTAAATTTACTTTATATATATATTTTTTTACACATTTCAACACACTTTTTAAACCTTAATATAAATTCACTAGGCCTATTTTAGCATTTTCCTTCCTTCTTTTTATAGTCAATATGGTATCGAAGCTATTTTTGCATATAATGCATGTACATGAATAGTTCATTTTATTTCTACTCTCTCCGTTTGAAAGAGTTAGACATTTTTACTATCTCAGCCCTATAAGCCGTAATATTTTTTTATAAGTAATATAGATCTCGTTTGATGGATTTCAATTAGTTCTATTAAAGAAAGTTTTGAAAATCATATAAAGCATTATGAATTGAAAGATATAGATAATTTAAAACATTAACTCCAAAGAACATTAGTATGATTTTTACAGTAATTACTTGCTTAGTATTTCATGTTCCCTAGGTCTCATATTGCTTGCTTAATATTTTATTTTGAGATGCTACAAAAAAATTATTTTTTTGGAAAGCCAATTTTTTTATTTTTTTTTGCGGATTTTCATAAAATAACCCCTCATAATGAGTACGCGGGGTGATTAATTTCAATTCAAAAGTCTGATCAACACTTTTCGCCAATGAGAAACCTTTTTCTAGTGTTTCAACTATGAGTTCCTATTTAAAAAAAATATTTGTATTTTGTTAAATGTTCTTTGGAGTTGCATCGTCGAAGATATATCTATCATTCGGAGTCGCAGAACCAAACGATAGATAGTGAGCCAGAAAAAGCAAAAAATATTTATTGAACTACAGTGAGCCAGATAAAGTTGATGTGTCCAGATACACAGATTTAACAATGACACTAGTTTGATTCGATCCCTTTTCCTATATATTTAGAGGGTGTTTGTGAGCCTACTTTTCAATTTTTAATTTTTAATTTTTTGGCTTTATGATTTTTTGGATTATGGCCAGAATGACTTTTGAATTTTGGATGAGTGTTTGGGAGAAATGTGCAGAATGCATTTTGGAGCTCCTTTTGGCTTTCGGTTTAGAATTTGCAAAATGAAGGATGACTTCTGCAAGAATGTGTGTTTGGATGTTATCATCCAAACACCTAAAAAGAGAAAAATAAAAAGTGAAAAGGAGAAAAACAGGGGGCCAAACACCCTCTTATAGTTATTGGCTGAGACGCCTCTCAAATATCTTTTGCATCGTTTTAGGTCGTAGGTGTTAAGGGAGAAAATATTTAGGGCTTATGACTAACACTTGAGCCGTACAATGATATATAGTAGTTGAAATTTTTGGGGGTGCAATAAGTTATTTTTTTAAAGATATTTTTATGTTTTCTTATTATTTAGTGTACTACAGAAAACAAATCAGCAAAGAACTTAAATTATATCTTGGTGCAATGAACTTCAAACATTAATAAACCTTAAACCTTGGTGCGATAATATGAAGATTCCTTAAACCAAGGCAAAGAACTAAGTACGAAGCCTATATTTTTAATGTCCGATTGTTGCTCAGGAGAATAAAAAAACAGAGGTGCCCATCTAACGTATTTGAGACACTATTTTCATTGATTATGAAGCAAGCTAAGCAATGCTCCAGAAGTCTTTCCGGTGGCTTATCTGGAGTATTTACGATGTTGTTTCATAAACTGACTTTTTTAAAATTGACTTAATATTTAATTTTACAAAACAGATTATTCTTTTATAATACATCAACTTAAAAAGTCAATTTAAGTCAGTTCCTGACATGAATTCCGGAAACTTTTAACATGCATGTACTTAGGTGCCACTTTTTTTTGACTTTCAAGGCTTTTTAGGTTTATATATGTCATATGTGAGGATAGGTTGATATATGTTAGGAGAATGACCTGTCTTGTGAAGCGTGTGAAACGTGAAGTTCAGAAATTTGTCCATTTTCTCCCTATAGATTGAAAACATTAAAAGAATTAATTGCGAAGAAAGATGCATTGTTCGCCTCTTCGGTCCTATCTTTTGGGGTGTGAGTGCTTAATGGTTGTATTTTCATATTATTGCGATCCTTCTTTAGGGCATTCAATCCCCTTGTACTCAGCAATCATTTTCAGGCTTCCCACATCGACAGCAAGCGACGGCGAAGGCATGACAATTTCCCGACGGCTCCGCCGATCTCTTTCTTTCCTTTATTTCTTGTATTGTATTTTTTTTCTCTCTTTTTCTGCTTTTTCTTTTTCTTTTTTCTTAGTTTTAGGTTTGCAATACTTGATTTGGTTTAATGGAATTTCTATCTTGTGGAAAAAAAAAAACTGGATTTCAGCTTTGCAATAGGGATTAAAGTTCCCGATCAAAAAAAAAAAAAATTAGGGATAAAAGTTGACAAGAGCAATATATACATGGACAATTCTACGATCGGTTCACTGGGCTGTCATTATTCATTAAGGGTTTAAAAGTAGAAATTCTTGCATGCACGAGTTAGAGTCTTCAAAAAATAAAAACTCTTGCGTATAAGAGTTTTTTTTTTTTTTTGAACTGGAGGACAATTTTATAAATCAAACTGAGGCGTCGCTATTACAAATACTAGAAAGCAAAGGAGGAGGATTAGAGACTCAATTCAAAGGGAGGGATCCCATAAGACTATGGGAAGCAATACAATGAGCTACTTTATTAATTACAACTTCTAGCAATCCAATGAGATACTACTTTATTACATTTTCTGTATAATAGTCTTGCTTTAATTATCAGCTCACAAACAATACATTAATGCTATGTTTACACTATTTGGGTTACACACTTGTTAACCCTACCCGTATGTCTGATATGTGTCCCCTCTCTCTTCCTGACTTTCTCTCTCTCTCCTACACGTGTCGGACATCCGGATAAGGTGTAACCTAGTATGTAACCTAGAGGGTGTAAGCATAGCATTACTCCAGACAATAAACCGACTGTATGTGCATAGCCCATGGTCTGATGAAGCTTGTTTTTGTATCCAGAGAGATAGCCCATTGTTTTGGTCCTTTTGGAACTGTGGTTTGCCCATCTTCCAAGGCAATGGATTAATCTTCTAGAACATGCCACCAATTTGTGGGTCCTAAGATAAATACGAATCTTATTAGGTCCAGTTTCCCGCTTGATAAAATCAAGATTTTATCAAGTTTTGATAAAATCAACTCGTTATTTTATCAAGTGGGGAAAAAAATCTGATAAAATTTCAGATTTTTAGTACAAAAATCTGAGATTTTATCAAATTTTTCTCCCCACTTGATAAAATCAACTTGATTTTATCAAATTGATAAAATCAAGTAGGAAACTGGGTCTTAGTCGATGGGGAGTATTTCTTTTTAGGGCCTTGTTATTGTGAGTCACGGTAAGCATAGAAAAAAAAAAACATGTATTTCTGCGCACCTTTTACATTTTCTAATACATTTACATTTATTTATATATATATATTTACACATTTCAACACTTTTTAAACCTTAGCATAAGTTCACTGTGCCTATTTTAACATTGTCCTTCGTTCTTTTTATAGTCAATATGGTATCCGAGTTATTTTTGCATATGATGCATGTACATGAATTGTTCATTTTATTTCTACTCTCCCCATCCGAAAGAGTTAGATATTTTCACTATTTAAGCTCTTTAAAAAAATCGCCTATATCTTTTAATCCGTAACATTTTTTATAAGTAATATAGATCTCATTCAATATATTTCAATTAGTTGTATTAAAGAAAGTTTTGAAAATCACATAGAAACATTATGAATTAAAAGATATA
The DNA here is from genome assembly GCA_036023075.1 of Gaultheria prostrata. Lineage (NCBI taxonomy): Eukaryota > Viridiplantae > Streptophyta > Magnoliopsida > Ericales > Ericaceae > Gaultheria > Gaultheria prostrata. The sequence goes on along the minus strand of JAXBDA010000385.1, from coordinate 76,513 downwards.
GATAATTTAAAAATGACACACAATCCCAAAAGTTTCTAATATTATGGGACAATGGGAGTATAATAAATTATGTAAACAACTTTATCGTAACAGTATAATTCTAACAATTTAATGTGTAGAGGAGTACTACTTATGACTATTTTTTCCGAAAAATAAAATGGGTACACCATTTGTGCGTCCCAAATGTACACCACCATGAAGTGGCAAATGATGAGAAGTCAATTTTTTGGGTGAGCCCCACTTTGTATTCCTCCCCTTTTGCCACATCAGGGTGGTGTGCATTTGGGGTGCACAAATGGTGTACCCATAGCATTGTTCGGAAATTTCCATTTGATAAAATAAAATGAAAGAAATTTTCAAAATTAGAAGAGAATGTATTGAGACCTGCTTCTCTTGCAAAAGCAAAGGCAACATGTTTCTCTTGCAAAAGCAAAGGCAACATGTTTCTCTTGCAAAAGCAAAGGCAACATGTTTCCTTCGGAAAAAAAATTTCTTCTCTAAAGTGAGCTTTGTAACAACAGGCCGCCTGTTTAGCTCAGCTAGAGTGTTTTACTACTGTACTATTTTTGTATTCTCACTTAAAAGACCGACTCAAGTGATCCCGAGCCAGATCACATAATGCACGTGCGGGTGTGAGTGTGAGAGCGTAAAAACATTTTAAAAAACCTTCCAAACAACTAGATTTTGTGAGCAAGCACTGGTGGCTAGCTCATGCGGTAGAGCTCTTGAATGTCCTACACTGCATCCCGGGATCGAGTCTCATTCTTCCCTCCCTCATGTAATAGATTAGGAATGACGGAAAAAAAATCTAGATTTTGTGAGCACGAGGAAGAAGATCCCGAGCCCAGATTGATGATTGAGAGAGAGAAAAAATCATTTTGAAGAATTATGTGAATAAGATCCTAATTAAGTATGGGCCGCATCCTGCGTATTTTAGCAACTTCAAAAAGTCATTTTGAAGGATTATGTGAATGAGATCCTAACTACGGAACGCATCCTGTGTACCTTAGCTACTTCGGATCATCAGTTTACTTTGTTAATTGGGCCTATTTTTTTCATTAATCTATTGTCCCCTCTTTCCCACAATGACACATACGGACATACCCCTCCGTTTCAGAATGAAGACTAGACGGGTTACCCACGTTTTGGGCTCTTCTTGAAATCATCTTTTTTATGACTGAAGTGTTGGGCCAGCCTCGATTAAGTCTGAGGCCCAGTCCCAAAGTCCCCTCGAGGAAAACCCAATTAAAACCAGAGTAAAATTATGTATCATTAATCCTAAAAGAGTTGATAACACCTGAGAACTTCAGTTCCTAAGATGTTAGGCTCAACAAAATCCTAAGTTACAAGTCTTGAATACTGGAGAAGGCATAGCCCACTGGTAAACCAACTTATTGATATAGTCTAGGCGTAGGTTTGAATCCCAAAGGAAATTTTTTTTACCTTACTAAAAAAAAAAGTCTTGACGAGGGGCCTAAGGCTGCAAACAAGCCGAACCGAGCTTTGAGGTGTTTGAGCTCTGCTCGTTTGCTTAATGAGCCCAAAACTCGAGCTCGAGCTCGGCTCGGAAGTGAACGAGCCGAGCCTATTAAACGAGCCGAGCTTTCGTGAGCTGAGTTCGGCTCGTTTAGTAAACAAGCCCAAAACTCGAGCTCGAGCTTGAGCTCGGCTCGATTAGTAAACGAACCGAGCCAAGCCGAGCCTTAACGAGCCCAGCCGCGAGCTACTCGCGTACAGCTCAGCTCATTTGCAGCCCTAACGACGGGCAATCATTTCGGCTTCTCAAGCTCGTATTAATGATCAAAACTATATACTTTTGAACTGAGAATATTAACTATGTTAGAAGTAATATTGATTTTGACATCGATCGATTTTAATTCAAACCACAATGGATGAGAACCCTTTGTAAAGTTTAATAATATGTTCTCTGCACGATTGATGTTTTTGATGAATTTTTTTTTTTTTTTTGTCATTCGATATACATCAGTAGAGGGTTAATGGGGGTAATTAGTGAGTTAGTTCAGAGGGGGTCTAGAAGCTATCCATAGCCCTAAACCCCAAACGCCTCTGCAGAGGCTCGAACTCTGGTCTCCCTTGTGAGAGAAGCAACAAAATAACCGCTCGGCTACAAGCCTTGGTTTGTTTTTTGATGAATGCTAAAAGTGAAATTTTTACCACGAAAAAAAAGATAAAGAAAAAGAAAAAAAAAAAAGATAAAGCCCAAAAAGTGTCCATTTTACGGCGCCCTTTCCATTTTCGTGGATTCACTGAAGACTGAAGAGAGATCCTTTCCGTCCGTACAAGGACAGCACCCAATTGTTGGGTAATGGCTGACCTCAGAGAGATTATGAGGCGCTGCATTTACTGCCCACTTGCACTTTAGACCCCTCAAATTTTGTGTAATTGCGAGTTTAGGCTCTGTTTGGAAGTTGGGGATGGAAGTGGAAAAGAAGGGAAAATTTTAAAAAACTTCTTCCCCTTGTTTGATTCCTAGAGAAATAGAAGAGAAAGTTCAATATACAAGCCCAATTTTCTCTCCAATTTCTTCTTGATTTTCCCTCTAATTTTCCTTCTTATTATTTTCTCTTCCTTTCTCTTTCCATCCTTAACTTTCAAATAGAGCATTAGTCTCTGGAAATTTACGTTCATCTATAAATTGATAGTAGGAGTATCTAGTTTCAGTGTTTTATTTAGATAAAAAATGAAAATAATATAATATAAACAGTGGAGAAAGATTGTTGTGAAAATATTTTCATAGTGTATAAGTAATCTCGATGATCAATCCCTTTTCTCGATAGTACATGTAAAAATGTCATGTTTATAATTTGTGTTCCATGATTCTTTTATGGGTACTCGGCATTCAATCCTAAAATTAAAAGATCTTACAAATTAAGAGCTTGTTTATCAAAAGTGAATTATTGTCATAATTTTACGAGACAGGTTGCACTCGCACAATACGTCAACCCAAACTGATCCAATAAGCCAATTACTTTCTGGTAACCTGACCTCAAGAATTGCACCTTGGACAATCGTCACTAAGAAGCACACCCTCCAACCACTCGGATTAACCATTGGGGACTTAGGGTTCTTATCGTAGTCGTCTTTCAAGTCAAGGAGCACAGTGTCATTAACCTTTATTTTATTTTCTTGACTCTTACAAGACTGACAGTCTTGTTTCGGTTTTCCGTACTCTTATTTCCCACCCCAAACTCCTTCACTTTCTCGAGAAAAACTTCAAAGTGGTCAGTAATTGCGCAAAGTTGTTAGACTGGTCCATAAGAGCTGAACCAAGAAAAATGCTAGAAGTAGCATAATTATGTGATGAGGTTGAACCAATCCTTCATAGAGCGATGCGAACATCACAAACTGTCCCGTAACAAACCAATCATTGAATCTGAATTGAGTACTTTGTTACCTAGGTTAAGAAACTTCACATGCTTTGATCCCCATAGTCCTCCTAATATGAAAAGTTTGTTTCTTGCAGATGGATTTATCTATCTGACGCAATGGATAAGAACCACTGTCCTCATTATAGGAATGTATATTTTTGTATATTTTCCTCCTTTCTTATAAGTGGAATAGTTTGTTCTATTTCTATACGATATATATTAACTTGATATCTAAGTCATTTTTTTGATGATTTTTTCTCTGTGTTTGATTCGTGCCATAACGAAATTTAGTGTTCATTAATCCATTCTCCAAAAAAGTCCATTTTGCCATAGAATAATTTAGTATTGTGTTAAGTAGTCACCACAATTTTATCATAATTTCTCCTATAGTGATCACAAAGTTATTTTCACGAGTCTAAAAGTTGAAAAGGAGCAATGCACTTTTCTATTTTTTGTTTTTTTGAAAGGAAAAGATTTCATTAATCTTGAAAAAATACAAGACTAATAGGGGCAAGGAACTAGCAAACAACTGTGAAAACCGAGATCCAAGTTGACCATTGGCAAGAAGCCAATCGAAGACACCCAAATGGGCAAAGTCCACCATAAAGGGCAAAAGCCCAAACACCTCGATGGTCTAAAAAAACCCAGATAATACAATAAGCACAACACTTAAAAGGCCAAAAAAAGCCGAATAATGGGCTAAGCCCAACCAAAGAAACCCTAAACGGATGCTAGGAGAAGCCGCCACCACTGACCACCAACAGAACAATCTCCGTCAAACAGCTACCACCACCACCAGTACAGCACCCAAGCCCGGGCCCAAAAAACGGCAACAAGGAAGACAGTCCGTCGAAGAGCCTTCCAGAGAATCAGCCCGACGGGAACAAGGCCTAACACCCTCCCCCCAAACTCCGCAGCCCAACCAACTCCAACCGAGCGCCACCGCAAAAAACAACTGCCACCACCACCAGATAGCTGAACAACTACAGCACCACTGGCCGTTAAGCTAAAAACTGGGAACTCCGGGCAGATCAAGACGGCGAAGAGCAAGGCCAGATTATCGTCCAACTTGATCGCAACCAACCGACGAGAATCACCACGCCGTAAGGCCCAAGATCAGTGTCACCCAACAGAGAAGACTAATCCCCCCCCCAGTGGCGAAGAAACCCTAGGGGCGGTGCAAGAGAGGTATAGAGAGACGGAAAATTTAGAGAGAGAGAGAAAGAGCGTGTGGTTTTTACAACAGTGATACATGTATAATAAATGTCTCCAACACACTCACATGGGGCGTGGAGCCCACACACATTGAGTGTGAAGTGTGTGTGGATGAGTGTGTTGGATTCATGTTGGAGCTGGTTGTTGTACATTATCATTTTTTGTGATTTTTATGCACTCTTTTAAGTTCTAGAAAAGAAGAGTTTATTACTCTTTTACTTCATTACTTTCTCTTTCAATTTTATATTCTTTCATACAAAATCTTGAGTATCTCAGTCTTTTTTTTATTGTGGTCTAAGAACGATGATCAATTGATAATGCTATAGTAGATTTTTCCCCCATGACCGTCAAAGGTGTTCGGGTTAGCTTTTGCACACTTCCACTAATCCCCTTCCCGAGACTAAAATAGTAAAAAATAAATTACTTTTTAATAGTCTGACCTCAATAATTGCATTTTGAACAATTATGTGGGAAGCCGGAAGCACACCCTCCAACCACCCGGACTAGGGGACCTGGGGTTCTAATAGTAGTTGTCTCTCTAAGTCATGGAGCATAGTGTTATTAAACCTTCTTTTACTCCTTTTCTTGACTTTTTACAAGACCGAGGCTTTCTTTTGGTTTTCCTCACTCCTATTTCCCACCCCCAAATTCCTTCCCTTTCCCGAGAAAAACCTCCAAATGGGAAAGATCGAATTGTTCGACCTCGAGAAACACTTTGCCTTCTACGGAGCATACCACAGCAACCCAGTAAACAGCTTCATACACATGATGTTTGTCTGGCCAGTCTTCTTCACATCTCTTATTCTCTTGCATTTCACACCTGCTTTCTTTGAATTCCCAATTGGGTTTCGTCTTGGCCTCGTTCCTAATTTTGGGTTCCTCGTCACTTCGATCTATGCTCTGTTTTATGTATTCATGGATAAGAAAGCTGGTCCTCTGGCTGCTATTCTCTGTTTGGCCTGTTGGGTCTCTGCCAGTCTTGTTGCCAAACATCTTGAGTTCGCTCTGGCTTGGAAGGTAAATTGTTATTTTAATCTACTTATTTTCCATGAATTTATTCTGGGTTTTGTTGAATATATGAAATTTCGTAGATATATATGAAATTGTTTTAGTAGTTTGACCAAGAGCATTGGAATAACTCGAGAGATTTTTATGTTAAAATTGTTACATAGTAGCCTCATTGTAAATCTTTCATCTACTCATGCAATTATTCAGTTACGAAGTTCGACTAAACAGTAGTCGAGGTATGTGCATGCTGACCCGATTATTCAGTTAGGTTAAAAAAAAAATTATGGAGTAGTATTTAAGTAATCAGGAGTATGTTATTCATCAAAGCCAATGCAAATTGTAAAGAATTGACATTTTACAGGAGTTATATCAGTAGATATCCAGCCAAAAAGTATCAGTAGCCATCTAATAACATGTTTAATCCTTAAATTGAAATTAAGGTTATCCCAGCCATTTAGTTTTCTTGTTGCAACATTACAAATGGCGGCATTATCTTGCTTTTCCTTCGTGTTTTCTTAGGGATTGTTCCACAAAACTAACTTATTACACATTACGAGACGGATCACTCTCTCATAACACATCAACGTAATTATACTCAATAAGCCAGTTCCACTGACTTATTCTAGTTTAAGTTAGTTTGCAGAACTGAGCCTGTTATTGCTGATAAAGCTTATTCCAATTATTTACTGGAAACCTTACATACAACAACAACAACAGAACTCATACTCATATAGTCCTCAATCATTGGAGGTATGGTTGGGGGAAGATTGAGGATATACCTAATCTTTGGCAATTCGTACAAAGTGGCTGCGCTCAGAATACCACTGAAATAGTGCCTCCCTTAACCTCCAAGAACCGAGGAACTACAGGAATGTTTTGCTACAGAACCATACCCACAAATCAAAGCCGAAAGGCACAAGGAGGGCAAGCCTAGAGACCCAAATCAATTTCTATACTCGTTACTGGAAACCTTACATGAAATCGATAAAATAAGTTAAGTTCGTCGGTGGCCAATTTTGGTTCTTGTATCTTACGGATTGTTTTGCTTTACCAACACATTCAGGTTGTTCTGGCAGCTCAGTTGTTCTCTTGGACCGTGCTGGTCATAGGCCATGGTGTATTTGAGGTATCTTAGTCTATCATTTGCATTATTATTCATTGCTTCAAGATTCCTGTCAAATGGTAAATGACTTTAGTTTATTTTTCTGATTTTTTGGTGTAGAAACGAGCGCCTGCGAACCTCACCCAATCCATTTTAATGGAACCTTTCTATGTATTACTTGACGTAAGTTTGTGTAATTTGCCTCACAAAGTGAAAATGAAATCGAGATCTAAGCTAAGGTTTGATTAAACTGGATTTGCTGTCGTTGCAGGTTCTTCAATTGGTTTTCGGCTATGAGCCGTATCCAGGGTTTGATGCAACTGTGAAAGCAAAGAGAGATGCTGAAATCAAAGAATTGCAGGAGAAGAAAGAGAAGAAAATTTCGTAATATTGAGAAAGTAAATCAGCTTGTAACTTGGGAAACTATTCATGAATTTTGTCCAAAAAATTTACGGTTTATTCCCATTTGAAAATAAATCGAGAAGACACCGGAATGTAGCTTAACAAACTTTATGGATTTGACACTGCTCCATGGTGAATGTACATTCCAAAAATGGTTTTTACATGTTCTTCTCTCATAACCCATAAAGAACCATAATCCAAATACAACAAAATCATGCGATTCTTTGCAACGGTCAAGGGCCCCGCGACTCCAATCAATCCATTGGATCTGTAAAATGGTAAATGAATCCAACATCCGACAGGGAAAAAAGAAGAAGAAAAAAACTGATGATAGCTCAAAAACCACACCAAGATTTCATAGTTCACAATACTTAGACCCAAACATACGATTCATTCTAAACATTTTGTCAGAAAACAGAACTTCAGATCCCAAAACTAGACACTGAACATTTAACATCCTGACCTCAAACTACGGGAGCGAAATTCTAAACGCTCCACCAGTTAAACCCCACTAGGAGTTTCTTAATCACCAAACTTGCAAAAACTACAACAAATGAGTCGCCACAAACAAGATCCACGGTAGCCAGGAGCAAGGAATATACTGGAACAGTGAACCCTCCTGAAGTTCTAGAGTTAGTCTGACTTAAAATCTACACTAGAGTTGTATGAGCCTCCATTTTGCAGACCAGTGCTTTTTACTGCATCTTTCAACTGCATTAAATCAACAAAGTATGGTCAGAATAAACGAAACAGAGATACTAAGTTTTATAGATCCTCTATAAACTACAGATTAAGACGCGGGACATGATTTCCATGAGCTGGTTCCTTCCAACGAAGAACAAGGCCCACACAAGAAGCCGAGAGCAACCATAAAAATATACTCCCTCCGTCCCTTTTTAAGTGTGAAGTCAGAATAAACGAAACAGAGATACTAAGTTTTATAGATCCTCTATAAACTACAGATTAAGACGCGGGACATGATTTCCATGAGCACCTTCCAACGAAGAACAAGGCCCACACAAGAAGCCGAGAGCAACCATAAAAATATACTCCCTCCGTCCCTTTTTAAGTGTGTGGCTTCATAAATCCAACTTATTAAAGAAACACCATCATTACACCTTTCACATCAATTTTACCTCCACTTTTACACTTTACACATCACTTTTGACCTCCACTTTTACCCATTAACAATTTACCCACTAACTTTTCAAAAGAGCAAAATGATAATTGTATAACTTTTACCCATTAACTTTTCAAAACACACTTATTAAGGTGTCCACACTATAAAGGGACGGAGGGAGTATAATGTTACCTAATGAGGCAATCACAACCTTAAGCTTATTCTTCCCCCAGATACAGAAGTTACTGGATACTACTAAACAACCATAGAATAATCAATCAACATTCACGCAAAAAAAGGTTGGACTATCAACAATTTTGTATGGAAAGATAGCAGGGAAACATACACAAGCTGCCAAACAAGTCTAAAACATATGAAAAAGATAAAGAGACTGCAACTTTTACCTCCTTCATGACCTTCTTTTGATACCGATAGCCCTATATAGGTAAATCCAACAACATAATAAGGATATAACATAATCAGTCCTGAGTCAAAACAAAAATTTCAGATAACAAAACAAAACCAGCTGTAGAAAGACCTTGTCAGTTCCATAGATGTAATCACAGTAGGTGAACACCGAAGCAAAGTTGCTCTGGCTTTGTCCACCAACATAGTGGTGATAGTCATGGTATTCCGCACCACCATAAAATGGAATAAATTTTGTGGGAGTCCAAGGAAGGTCATACCTGCATGGTGACCACAAAGAAAATACATTAGGCTCCAGTTTATTCATTTCAGCCAGGTAAAGGACAATCGCAAAGAAAAATACAGGGATTTGAAAAGAATTGTACAGATGTGATGTCATAGAAACGAGAAACTAAAACAACTACTCAAGAAAGTGAGAAGTTCATCGAAAGTTTGTGGAGCATCAACAGAATTTTCTAAAACATGTTGCTCTCAGCTTTGTTCAGGTATTGAATCAGCTGGGTAAACAATACAGCTTCAACCAGGACAAAATATTAACAAAATAAAAATGAAGATAAAACATAAACTGCGCACATTAAACGCATGTCAATATTTTCAAAGAGTATAAAGATGTGAACCAATGCAAACATACGATTGCATGGTGTGGACAACACCTCGAGAGGTCGCCCATAAGTCCAACACACATGCGACTTGCATGCCTCCAAAGATAATAACACCCGTTTCGGTGCAACATATTATATCGAAAGTGCCCGTTACTGCAGTTGGTGTGGGGTCGCCACTTGGTTTTAGGAACCAAGAAACGAAAAAGAGAGATTCCACGTCTGGGAGCCAAGGGTACGAAAAAGGGAAAGGTTTTAAGCACCCATCTTCGCCCAATTCTCAATCCACATGTTGGCCTCTAATTGTTTGATATAAGGATCATACGTTCATGTCATTACAGAGAAGGATCTATGCATTCGTCTCGATGAGAATTTGACACTGTGTTTGTTTGAATTTGACTTTGACTGAAACCTTCTGAAGGTGAAGCAACTATTTTGCTTTCATCTTGTTTTTTCTGCTTTGGCTGTTTGTAGCCCCTGCAATGTGCTTTCTTCATCCCTCAAACCTTCCCAATCAAGCTATAATCAAGCCTACCCCCTTCTCCTATCACCTCCAACAGTCCAACTCGATAACGGAGTTGAGGCCCTCACATGGACTCGGTTTGGAAAACTGAGTCAGCTGTTACTTTCCCAGGACTAACCAATTTAGTTTTTTGCCTTCAATAAATCCTGGACCTTATTTAAACATTTCAAAACCGTAACCATAGGACATATTTCTACCATGATCCTATGCCTTTCCTACTATGTGACATCAGTATCTCATATCCATCAGCATTGACAGAGTCATCTAATTTGTTGGCTAGAGTAAAGAGTTTGCATGACACTTGACCCTGGGTCATTTCCGTGGCATATGCACAAGACACAGATTTCTCTGAATCATTTCTACATTATCCAGAAATCATAGTTGGCCACACGGCGTAGTTGTCACTGAGAAAGCCCATAGATACCTAATACTCTACTATGGTTACACCTGGGTCCACCTAGCATTCTCTAGCAGTGCAAGAATGAACAATAAGATAGATAACTTTGCACAAGAAGTCTAACATTCTCAACCCAAAGGAAAACCAAAACCGTAAAAGTGCTAATCTATCCACGCCTGCGCACGCGCAGACACATAAGAGATTTCGTCACCGGTCGCAATCGCACAATCCATTCCTCTGTTTCGCATCTCATATTCTTCACAACCTTGAATCGAAACAATTTCTTGTTTTGTTCATACAACTTAATCTCGAAGTAACTCCTCACCGCCTAGGTCTAAAATTTTCGAATTAAAAATGCCAAAGAATACTATGACAGAAATATTGCTGAAGAGGAAATAATGAAAATTTGAAAAGAGATCAGAATAACAAATCACGGGATTTACATAAACCTTGCAAATCAGAAAGACGGTAATTCTTGTTGGAAATGGAAATTCCTCAAGGTACTGTCAAGGCTTTGTGAAAATTGAGAAGCACTTATGGAACAAGTGCAACAGCATGCAATGCCTTGGTTTCCGAAGCACTCAAATCCAGATGTAAAACCTAAATTGTCCACTGGCACAAATAGAAAACATCCTATTTTCTTCGAAACTTGGGCAGCTAATTCATAGACCCTTCAACCTCTAACCCTTGTAATAGGTACAGTTAGTTCAAATTCCATTTTTCTACTCCTTGAAATTAACTTGTATACTTCTATAGAATCTGAATATGCAAATCTATACAAACTCAATTTCCGGGAGCCATAGGTTCACGAAACTTTGAACATACATGGTATACTATGACAGGGATATAAGTCCATATTCCCTTAACTGTGTTACATAGCTGAGGAGTTGATGAGTCCAAAAGATGGGTAAAAACAAGGTAGTGGGTAATAAGTAGACAAAGAAAGGAAGCCAAAAGATGACACCTTTCTGATCAAGCACTGGATAGGCAAAAGGTAAGGTATACTATTCAAGATTCTATAACATATCCAGACACTAAAATTAAAAATACAAATCAGAAGCTGAGCACACAAACAGTGATCAAAAGATAGAGATTAGGAAAAAATTTCACTGTTAAACATCATTCGGTCAAATTAGCTAAAGAAGAAAAGGTACATGTAATCACTAATCACACCAAAGGAATCTAGTAAAGCAGGTTAATCAAAGTGAAGAAACAGCGCGCATGCATTGCATTCCCACTGTGAGGCTCGATAAATCCAATACTGAAAAAAGTTCATGAAAAAAGTTCATATAAGATGACGCGGTGCTAAAGATACTCAACAAACTTTTTCCCGTTTGCGACCTTTTGTCATTATTTACTGTAATACTTTACCACTAATCCAAGAAAATTAGCCCGAATTTAGTAAAACCATACAGAAAACAACCAAAAATAATTTTTAAAAAGGCAGTATCAAAAAGACAGCAAAAAGTTAAGCCAAAGGGAACCGTAATCACAAAAAAATCTAGCAAAGTAGGTTCATGAAAGCGAAAGAAAACAACGGCGCATGCGTACCCGCTGTGAGTCTCAATGGCCTCAATCTGCCTCAAAGCAATCCACAGCCAGAATGTGATCATGTGTCCCGGGGCCGTTGCGGGCCCCAGAAAGGACGGAATCCCAAGGAGCAGTACCTCCAACCAGTGCGCATACGGCGCCGCATACCCGATCGGCGCCGTGTACTCATGGTGAACCTTATGAATCTTTTCGTAACCCCACTTACAATGCAGAAATCTGTGCATCCAGTAATTCGTGTAGTCCTCAATTATGAAATAAACAAATAATTGTGCCACGATTTCGCCTAGTGAAGGCAAGGGCAAACTCGTCCTTATCCCAATCATCTACAACCAACCAAACCCATTAAAAAAACCAAAAAAAAAATCATCATTAACAACCATTAATAACTCTTAATTTTTCCATTTACAAGATTTGAAACAAAACCCATTTGGATTGAGGGATTTTTTCATAAGAAAAGCAAAAGAAAAGATCAGAGTTCCTTGCTAAATCAATCAATTGGATTGAGATTTTGTGAGAAATTGAGAGAAAAGTACAGAGATGAAACTTTTTGATTGGATCCTTCCCCAAATGCAAAAAATGGGCAAATCAAAAGATTTCGTTTCGGTAATTTTATCTTCATCTCTTACCAAATTGGAAAGAAACTCTAACCCTTTCTCCTTTTTTTTTTTTCTTACCAAATCACTCAATCGAAAGGAACTGTATGTAAAGAAAAATGAATGGGTTCATCGGCAGAGTACTTTGATGGAAGGGTAGGAGACGAGTTGGAGAGGGCCGACGACGAGGATGAACATGCGCATTACGTCGCGGTAGCATCGGAAGGTTTGGGAGAGGGAGAGCTTGACCTTGGGCTGGATTTTGTAGCTGTGGATTCTGTAGTTGTTGACGACGTCGAGGAGGACGTAGAACAAAGGGACGGCTGAGAACACGACGAAGAGGAAGAGGATGTTGTGGCAGAATAGGAAGTAGTCGGATTTGGTGGCGGAGTAATTGAACCAGATTGTCTCCGCCGTCGTTAGGGGGCGGCCCAGGGCGGCCGCGGCGTCGTCGATGGTGTCGTAGGGCAGCATTTCGGTGGTGGTGGCCTGGTCGGGATTTGGAGAGGTGAGGGAAGGAGGAATAATATATGGGAGAATCTGAATCGCACTGTGGGTTTTGTGTTTTTGTGGTGCTGTGCTGTCAAAGTGTAGTGTGTGTTTTTTTAACTCGTATTCTTTTTGGCTCGATGGAAAGCGTCCGAGTCAGTTTATATGTAATTTAATTAATTTTATTTTTGATTTCGTCAAAAATCAGTCATTCATGCATCTAACTAAATGATTAATATATTTTTTTTGAAAAAGATATATTATAAAAACGTTATCCGGCAACAATTACATTAAAAGACATGAATGAAAACCAAAACTACTAACAATGAATCGAGCATGGCATGAAAACCACAGGCTCACAGACACACCTGCCGGAGCAGATCTTTCACCTACGGGACAAAATGATGAATCCTATCAAAGTTAGCAGAAGAGAACCCAGAAGGGTACCCGGCTCAAACCATAACACAATACAACGCATATGTAATCAAAATGAACTAACACCCAGAAGCAAAAGAAAACTAAAAAAACCAACTAATCCGGACTCAGAGACTGGTACCATCGATTCACCTCACCGAGTCACCCCGCTGAGTTGCAACAAAAAAATCGAGTTTGACGGAGTACAGATCAGCCGCTTCTTTGGTAAGAGAGAGCCAAGTTTCGAGTCCGGCCGCTTACGGATCTGTAAAATTATTGCACCAGAGGGGGCCATCGGACTTCAAAAATTGGACTAAAAGATTCACATCGGACTTCAAAAATCAAATTCTACTACTAATTTAGCGAGAGAGAAACTCATCAATTTATTGGACTAATCCCCTTTCGGGTGTTGAGTTAGTAGACTAATGGGTAGAAGTTTTTTTCCTTTTTTTTTTTGATCTTGCTAACCTCCACAAAAAGGGTGGAGAATAGTATGTATATAATGACAAACTAATTTGGATATCAATTTTTTAATGAATTTTTTAAAAATATTTATATATTTTTTACTCATTATATTCCAGTTGAAGCTTGCATTTTACATTTCTTTTTGCTCGGAAAGGATAGTAGGTCCTCAGCTAGTTCGTAGCCCGTTAAAGAAATGGAAAGATGCTCTTGGGTAAACAAAAAAAAATTGTGTGTCAATAAGCACAAAAAGACATACTACTAAAATATACGCACTTGAATGCATTTGTTTTTCCTCTCTTTTTAATAAGTACATTTTTCATAACTTTTATACACTTTTTTAAAAATTTCAACATTTTTTAAGATTAACAAAAACCGTGTGAGCCGCTTTTAGCACTTTTTTTATTTTATTTTTATGGATAGATTAGGAACATGCATTGAGGAAAAACCGTGTGAGCCGTTCATTTTTCCTCTCTTTTTATTAAGTACATTTTCATAACTTTTATATACTTTTTTTAAAATTTCAACATTTTTTAAGATTAACAAAACCGTGTGAGCCGCTTTTAGCACTTTTTTTTTATGGATAGATTAGGAACATGCATTGAGGAAAAACCGTGTGAGCCATTTATTTTTCCTCTCTTTTTATTAAGTACATTTTCATAACTTTTATACGCTATTAAACAAATTTCAACATTTTTTAAGATTAACGAAAACCGTGTGAGCCGATTTTAGCACTTTTTTTTTCCCTTATGGATAGATTAGGAACATGCATTGAAGGAAAATAAAGTGTTAAGGGATATTCTCTTGCATCATCAAATAGTTGTGTTCGATTAAGAGCCGACTATGAGTACACCATTTGAATATCAGAGGATAGAAGTAAATTAAATTGATTGGAGGATATCATTAGCTTCTTAGGCCATATTCCGCTAACTCAAAAAAATCAAAAAGTCATTTCATTCCTAAAATCGAGGCAGTCACTCTCTCATAATACATCACATAAAAAGTCGTGAAAAACCAAAAAAACTCTCTTAGCGGAACACCTCCTTAATCGGTCAACATTCGTCATAAAAAAAATAGTTGGTCAACAAAAAATTTAAAAATAAAATGTAAGATGAATTTATCTCAATTATGTGATTGCTAACGTCCGATTAACTTGATTTGTTTTTATATTTTCAGTAGTCATAACCTGACCTGTTAAACCAATAATCATCAACTATATAGGTTTTCACATTCTACTAAATAAGGTACTAACTAATTTACTAAATGTACATGTGACACGCTTTTAGTAAATAAATGCATCAATGTATTGTATTATGTTTTGACGTGGTAATGCTTATATGTACATTTAGTAAAATAGTTTGTACGTTAATTAGTACATACAGGGCTGACGGGCAATCCAAAAAGGGCCAATTTTTGGGGCATTCTAACATATTTAAAAAATAGGCTACATTAGGACTCTTTTTTGACCCAAATAAAAGAAGGAAAAAAAACCCAATATAAGTTACAACAAGGCCTAAATTATTGTGGCCCAATCTTTAAAAAAACCCAATATAGTTAAAGGGCCTAAGCTTGATAAAAAATAATAATTAGAAATCTGGATCGACTTTATTCCTGAAGAGTTGCAAATTAGAATACAGACCAAGGCGAGCGAGAGAGATATGAGGAAGAACCAAAGAAGGGGATCGCCGTTCGTCGCCATCGTCCATTGTTAAAAATTTTAGAACACATTTTTTAGATTAGGCTTAGAATACTCAAATTTCTTAGGCCGGCCCTGAGTACATGTAACATTGCTCTATATAAAAGGTGGCCAGCCGAATAGTATTGTTGTATTTATAACTAATTTATCTCTCAATCTCTTTTAGAATCAAACATACAGTGTCATTTGAGCGATGATTCCAATATCGAAGTGACACTTGATTATTTAAAGCATAACGCAACTTATTTCACTTATTCAACAAGCCTTTATGGGTATGGGAGGGTACCATGTGGTATCCTCTCGGCACATTCGGGCCGTCCAACAATGTAATGAACGGTCTAGATTGAAAGTGCCGTATGAATTTTAAAAAAATTAGAAAGAAAAGAAAATGTGTGTTTCAATCCGAGTCGTCCGATGCAATTTTGGACAGCTCGGATGCGTCAAAGGGGCACCACGTCACCCATACCCTATTTACACCCAAAATTTTCTCCATAATGTTAATATCTAGAGAGCTGCTATATCAATGGTAAGACTTTATTTATATTAGTCACTTTCTTTGTGTCAATATTGTCAAAGGTTAGAGCTGTAATAACTCAGGAATTCTATAACAAACCAGAATTTCTAGTACAAATAATGTTTGATAAGAATCAAAATACAATAGCTATCATAATCCTCAAGAAAAATACAAAATACACAATGACTATTTCTCCAAGTAATTCTCTAAGCCTTAAAATACTCATCCGACTGCTACAAACCAAACGAATCAACCAAATCAACTTTCACAGCAAATAACATAAGCCTTGTACTCGGCTCATCTCAGTAACATGTCAAGCACCACTTAGATCAAAATAATTTACTAATGTCATAGGCCATACAAATCAATAATACTCTACTTTCCCGCATGGCAATCAATCAAACAATATATATATATCTTATTTAATTCCTTGGACCTGGTAGACTTGCACATTTACCAATCTGATCCATGACAATCATTAGCGCAACATAATATACCATCAAATACAAATATAATGGCATAACTAGGGTCAAAATAATATCAAGGATAGCAAAAGAATGTAGTATATACTTCCGGTACCTCAAATCGCGATCTAAACCGTCCATATTGAAGATCTCCCATCCATGAACATCATGCTAAAATATATCCTCAGACCTTAGTCGGATACAATCTCACCCTTAAATCTCATCAAAGGTCTTATATAGTAATTTAAATGAAGCAAACGCAACACTCTATCCCTCTCTCAATCTACTGTTAATGACTAAGGAACGAAAAATGAAAGAACAAGGTTAGTAATAATGATGGTGATGGTGGTTGAAGATAGGGGTGATGCATGGGATAATTTCCTATGCCAATCTCTCTTCTCTGTGGCAAAAAAATGGAAGCAATGAAAAGAAAGAAAATATGATTTTGTTATCTCTCTCTAGTTGAACTCAGAAAATGGGGAGGAGGAATGAACTTCTCTCCCTCTCACGGTTTTGGGCAGGAGAAAAAGAATGAGATTGGAATGGGTAAATGTTGGTGATGAATAAGGTGCCCGGGCCCTGGCAGTGATGTATTCAGAAAATTATATCAGTGAGACACAATTCTAAAACACCGATATTTTTGTTGTGTAAAATAAATTTATAGTATTCGTTAAGAATCTAACATGCCGTGATTTTCAAACTTTTTCTTCAAGATATATTCGTATTTGAATAGTGCTTAACTATCATTATCATATACACAAAGGATATGTAAATTATTGATAGATTTAAGAAGATAAAGAGAAATAAGAGAAAATGTGAAAGAGTCTCGCTTGACTTATATTTTATGGTAATATAGTTATTATAATTCTGTAAATATGTACTTGTTTTGGGGTAAAAATTCAGTGCATTGAGACTTGCTTGTGAGTAATTAATTATTTAATGGTCCTAAAGCATCACCACAGGGTGCCCTAACGCCCTTCTCCATCACTCTTTTTTTAATCGGCTTATTATCACATATTTAGGTGAAACTTAGCTTGAGTCCCACATAAATTGGTAATAGACTAATGAAACTTATAATACTCTACAGTATTTTTCTACAAATAAAAAAAATAAAAAAAACTCCAAAATCCAGTGGCCTCATTGGTCCAAAGGTATCTCCTCCTTTGATGCCCGGTCGTTACTTCCAGAGCTCCGGAATTAGTCGAGATACGCGCAAGCTGACTCGAACATCCGATTAAAAAAAAATAAATGTTGGTGATGAATAATGGCGGTGGTGTTCGCCTTTCTCTCTCTCCTTCTGCTGGTTTGCCGAAAAAAGGAAAGAAACGAGGGGTTTTTTTCTATTTTTCAAAGGCCAGTGGGTTACTTTGGAGCCCATTTGGATGAGGGAAAAGAGGAGTTCAAAAACTTGGACCCGAATTATTTATTCTTGGACCCAGCCCTGCCATGGTGTGGGTCCGTGGGAGCGTAAAAGTGCACCCTCTATTTGTTTTTTTTTAGCCCATAGAAAGAATTTCATTTAACGAGAAATGCTATTACAAACTAATAAATATAGAGACAACTGAATAAAAATAATCATACAGACGAGAAGAACATAGACAAAACCAAAACAAATGAAGGATACATGTCCAACGAGACATTGCTTTGGCAGTCAGGTGTCCGTGATCAATGTATAATATTGAGTTGCTGTTAAGCCTGGGGAAAAAGGGAAAATTATGGAGTCCCAGACCCTCTTATTTTTGGACGGGATCATATGTGAATAATTGGAGTTATCCCTTTGCAAAGTAGTCTGTGTATTACTGTATCCATTCACCTTAAAAAAAAAAATGAAAGAAAATTAGAAAATGAAAAAAGAATGTATTCTTGCCTCCCTTCTATTGAAAAACCCCTTCTACTGAAAAATACAAGACAAAACAATCTAAAAATTAGATGGAAAATATTGTTCTTTTGATATTTAAAGCGTAATTAGGCTAAGGTTCCCAAAAGATTTTATGGGAAATTCCATAAAATCTTGGTGCTGATTTTATGGGAAATCCCATTTTAGTCCCATAAAATCTGCGTGCTAAATTGGGAAATTCCATAAAATCAAGATTTCTCTTGGGAATTGTTATTGGCACTCCATTTTTTTATATTGACACTCCTTTTTTCTGTCTCTATTCATAAAGTGCAAGTGTAATTTTACCTAATAAAGACAAAAAAGGTCTATGTTAGAGATAGAGAATATCTGGAAAAGTCAATCTCCCATCAATCACGTCAATGGAAGGAAAGACTCAAAAACATAAAAGAAAAAAGGAATCCGAACAAGGTAGTCTCTCAGAATAGCACATATTAAGGTCTGCGTTTTGACGGGAACAAGCGAGACCAGGGTTTGAGTTTCGATAGAGGCGTTTGAGATTTTGGGCTATGGATAGCTTCTAGACCTCCTCTGGACTAACTCATTAACTTTCCCGCTAACTTCTCACCGATATATATCGAATGGCCAAAATAATAATAATAATAATAATAACAACAACAATAATAATAATAATAATAATAATAACAACAACAATAATAATAATAATAATAATAAAATACTGGGGTATATATATACATATCCATTGGCTCTTCGCTAGAGTTTTAAGTGAGAGCAAACTCTCAAATCTCAAGACAAGATAACTTTGACAACTCCTTGTGGGATCATAGAAGAGTTATCCCACATCACCCGTACCCCTTTTGACTTTCTGTACCCATCATTTCTCTCTTCAGATTACAACAATAATGCTATTGGTATATTATTTATGTATACCAAATGCACATCAAGCTAATTATTTCGGATGAGAGTTAGATTCTTTCATGTAATGAGTTAGCCTGATGTCCATTTGATATGCATTAGTGTTGTATCCATAGTGTTTTTGGATTATTATTTCCAACAAGGTATTAAACAATAACGGCGACACCAAAGATGGGTAATAAATATGGGCCATTCAAAATATTATTAAACAGTTTTTGCATACCACGTGGCAGACTTTTACACGCACCAAGTTTTTCTCCGAGCACAGGGGTTCCAACTTCCAAATCAATTTCATTAAACAACAACGGCGACGCCAGCACATGGGTTCCCACTTCCAACTACTCTTAATTTCATTCCTAATTACCATTGTCCCAATCAGAGCTTATCCCTTTCTCCCATTCTAGATATCGTCGGGAAGTCAAATAATCCCACATACGGACTAGGCCCCTGGTTTTTCATTATTCTGTCCTCGTTTCTTTCCTTTAAATACCCAACAATCTTTTTCCTCTTTCCCTCACAACTTTCCAACCCAAAACCCTCCATTTTTCTTGAGAAAATTTCAAGTGCGAAAGATGGGATTATTCGATCTTGAGAAGAACTTTGCCTTCTACGGGGCATACCACAGCAACCCCGTGAATATTATCATACACATGATGTTTGTTTGGCCAATTTTCTACACCTCTCTTATTCTCCTCTATTTCACACCTGCTTTCTTTGAATGCCCATTTCAGTGTCATCTTGGCCTTGTTCCTAATTTTGGGCTTCTCGGTGCTTTGATCTATGCTTTGTTTTATGTCCTCATGGATAAGAAAGCTGGGTCTTTGGCTGCTATTCTGTGTTTGGCCTGTTGGGTTTCTGCTAGTCTTCTTGCCAAGAGTCTTGAGTTCTCTCTGGCTTGGAAGGTAAATCTGTTTCTGCTATCGATTTACATATTGTTGCTTTCAATTTATTCTGGGTTTTGTATGTATCTATGCTTATTATGCATTAATTTTCTTTTCATTTCCCCCTTTGTTTTACATGTGAGAAGTTTTTAATTTACCCATAAATGATAGCTCCATTTAAGACGGTATTAGGGGGTAAAAAAAACTTAAATGATCAACTGAATTAGGGTTGTTCCAACTGACTTAAACTTAAAAGCTGATTTATTGCTATTTACAAGACAGGTCACTTTCTTGCATACATCAACCCAATTGCACTACATAAGCTAGTTCTCCTGGTTTGTGGAACACCAAATGGGATAGCCTGGTACTTGTGTATATAGACAAAAGGAACACGAAAATGATTTGGGTACACCACCACTAGTACCCCAAATGCACACCAACCCATCCCGTCCGTCCAAAAGCAATTTTTGACGTTCCGGATTTGAAATGAATTCTTACCAGTTAAAGTCAACTTTGACTGTAAGAATTCATTTCAAAATCCGGACCATTGATTTCTGAGATGGACGATCGGGATGTGTTGGCGTGCATTTGGGGTACGCGTGTGTGGTGTACCTATAACATTGTCGAAAGGAAAATTCCAGGGTATTTTAGTGGAATGCCTTATACTCAAAGTGCAGCCGCCACTGAGTTTCATTTTCCTTTAGTTATGAGTCATATACGTGCTTAGAAGTTCCATTGAATTTGGAAACTTAGGTTCCCTTTGGACAGATGAGGACTTCAAATAAGGGGATTTGATGGTCATAAAAAAGAAAAGAAAAGAAGTTTAAATAATAGTCGTTTGTGAAAATAGAGTGGAAGATAGATTAGAAGTGAAAGAGACATTTTTAAAAACCATCATAATAAATCTCTCTAATGATATGGTGAAATCCCAATGTAAGCTATCAAACCTAAAAATGAATTTATTTCCCTAAAAATAAAATTAAGCTAGTCCTATAAATTAAGCTATCCCTATGTAAGCTATCAGCTTATTTTCCTTTTGACTTTATTCTTGGTTTTGTAGTGTTGGCTCCAATTAAGAGGCTATTGATGAAAAATCTAGAATAGTTAGCTGAATGCTTTCTAAACTAGGATTACCTGCTACTTAAGCATTGGAAAGGAAAATTTCAGGTTATTTAGCTTGCAGCTGCCATTGACTTTCATTTTCCTTGGTTAATGAGTCATTTATGTGACCAGAAGTTTTCATTGAACTTGGAAACTGAGCTTCCCTTTGGATAGATACAACAATAACATAACCCATCTAGTCCCCAATCATTGGGAGTATGGGTGGGGATGATTGGAGACAGACCTAACCTTTGGCAATATGCACAAAGTGGATGCTCTCAAAGTACCATTGAGACAGTGGCCCCCTAAACCTCCAAGGACCGGGGAGCTACAGGGACGTTTTGCTACAAACCATGCCCCCAAATCAAAGCCGAAAGGCATCAAGGAGGGCAGGCCTAGAGACCCAAATCAATTTTTTTGCTCATTATCCTGCTTCCTTCATTCATGGTCCGGAGCATCTGACATGAGCACAATTACCTTTGGGCAGATGTTGACTTCAAATCAGAGCATTTGATGTTCTAATTTTCTGCAAAAATATATGAAGTTTAATTCTAGTGGTTTGTTAACATAGAGTGGAAGATGGATTTGAAGTGAACGAGACAGTGAAATCCTTCAAAATATAACTCTCTAACACTGGTGAAATCCCTCTGTAAGCTATCAAACCTGAAAATTAAGCAATCAAAGCCCTTTATTTGATTTCCGTAACTATCTAAACAGAGCCTTACATTTGTTGCAGAGTAAAAACAATGGGTTAAGAAGTTCCTTCAAAGCTTCATTTACTTGGAAATAAAAGCTTGTGTTTGTCACGAAAAAGATACAAATATTTGTCTTTGATTCTAATTGTGCTCCTAATATTTTTAATTTTCAATTTTTGGTCTTTGATTTGAGGATGAGGTGTTTCTGGTTCTGGAATCTGGACCACGATGGCGACCCAAGGTTCTACTCACTTCTACATCACCCTGCTAATGGCTAATGGGTTGACATTGTGGATGTGCTTGTAGCCAAAAACAAGTGTTTGGATTTTAGGATTTCGTTGTGCCATATGGAGTTGGTATCTTAGTCACCTAGTTCACCCACCCAGGGTACTCGTAATCCTCTATTACTGGAAAAGTAGTTATATTGTGTTTTCACATACTTTATCCAATATGTAATTGTGATAGTATTTGCCAGCACTATGAAGGTCTTTATAATTACCTGTTATAAGTTTATAACAACCTCGACTGCCGGGTGTAGGAAGCAGTGAAGCCTGTGAAGAACTTGGTTTGTGTTGTTACACAAAAAAAAATGCATGTTTGAGAAAACTTTACAAAGGGCAGATACAATACTGAGGTCACATGACGTGCAGGGTCATTTTCATGCATTTCCCCCCTATTTTGGCTAGTTCTGGAAATAGTGAAGGAAGCGTCATTTCCATCACTGGCCTTTCTATGCGGCAACATGGTGTATGTTTTGACATTCTTGAAAAAAATTGGTGTGATTTGTTTCAGCTAAAACATGGTCCGTGGCTCCGCATGCTCTTTTGTTGAATAACTTCATATTTTATTTATTTGTTTATTTTTTGTAGTTATCCTTGCTATAACCTTCTTGAAATTTCAACTGCAAAATATATTTTTTCTTTGATGATTCCAGGATTCGAGCCATTCCCGCATATCACTGAGCTCATATTGTGTGCCATATTCGTATACATTACTTCATAGCTTTCCTCATATTGGTATCAAAGAATTTTTTGTTTTTTGGTAGTGCATCATAGTTCATCTTCCCGAGCTAAAAAAGTTATTCATAGATAGATATTTGGCATTGGCTAGTTACCTCACGAACACAATACATGCATTCATCTTCCCACACTTTTATTCAGTGGAGTTTACTGCTAATATGATCTATACGGATTCTGTAGTCTTTATAGGTTTGTCTGTTGTGAACGTAGGATATTGATTTTGCTGCCAATTTTTTTTATGTATCTCTTGTTGAATCTTTGTTGCGCTTCATCAATATGTTCAGGTTGTTCTGGCAGCTCAGTTGTTCTGTTGGACCGGCCAGTTCATAGGCCATGGTGTATTTGAGGTAACTCAGTCTATGATTTGCATTCCATTGCCTCGACATTCCTGTCAGTCAGATAAATGTTTTATTTTATTTTATTGAATTATCTTTGCCTAGAAACGAGCACCTGCTTTGCTGGACAATCTCACCCAAGCCTTCCTGATGGCACCTTTCTTTGTATTATTCGAAGTAAGTTCTTATAATTTGGTCACGAAGTGATAAAGAGAATCACGACGTACAAAAAACAAATTGCCGTCCAAGCTAAACCTTGATTAAATTCGATTTGCTGTCAATGATTGGTCATTGCAGGCTCTTCAATGGTTTTTCGGCTATGAACCATATCCAGGGTTTGATGCAACTGTGAAAGCAAAGATAGATGCTGAAATCAAAGAATGGAAGGAGAAGAAAGAGAAGAAAATTTTGTAAAATTGTGAAAATAAAAACAGCTTGTATCTTTGGAAACCATGTAGGGGATTGACCCAAATTTACGGCTAATGACCTCTTTGTAAATGAATGGAGAATAACTAGTATGTACCTTATCGAACGTTTGGTGAACTTGACATTACTCCCGAAAAGGTCTGTATTTTTACATGTTCATTGATCTCTCTATCCAAGACTTTTGGTTGGCTCGTTCATTCAGACATGCATTGAACTTCTGATTCCTGCATATACAATACAATCATAGAGTCTGTTAGGGAAGATTACATAAACTAGTTTAGTTTGCTAGCTAAAGCCGTATTCTAGGCGGCTGACATTTGAGATCGCGTTAGCACTGTAGAGTTGGACGAATTCTGTGTTAAAAGACGGTGTAAAACACTAGTCTTGATCAATACTCATACTCAGTAGTTCAAAGTTTCGATTTTTACACAAGTTGATAGTTTTGTTTTTTGTTTTTCCTTCAATGATTCACGATGGTGCATCATCTTTTTTCTTCTCTCTTCTCTTCTCTTTATGAAAATCACCAATTTTTAGTGGTGATTTATGGTCATCAAAGTTTGTTTTTTGAGTGCATTTTGGTTTGTGGGTCTTGTGTTCTTCAGTCTAATGATGGGTGGAAAAGCTCCTTTACTGTTGAATGTGGGCGAAATTAGGGCAGTGTACCGTTGGTTTTGTCAAGTTTTTTTCAGTTTTTGATTCACTGTAACTGTCGGCGTTTGTGCCGGTGTTTGGTTATGGCAACACAAGAAAAGGAACACTAAGAACTAATAACAACAATGTTTGGGAGATGGAATTAGTGTTCTAAAAGAAGGTCTGGAAGGAGAGTACTCGCCATCTAGGCGCTAGAAGGCCCATTGCTACTAACCCGACTAGACCAACTACCCCGACTAATTGCCCGACTATGCACCGAGTACTCGGTCTTGGAAGCTAGAAAGTGCCCGGCCGCCCTGAGAGCGCGTAACGAGTTTTAAAACCTTATGGAAATACTCCATATTTATTTTTCATGGCAGTTATTGTGTTCTAGATCTTGATCCCACGTAAATTGTACATTTGTAAGGTGTTTGTAGCTGTCGGTTTGAGAATGCAACCCTTGTTCTGGGACTGACTTGGAGCATCCTTGGAGTACCAAATTTTGCACCAAATTTAACCTTAAAAATATCTTTTATACTTTAGCAAGTCATTTTTTAAAAAAACTCACAAAATTAGACTTCCTTTCAAACTTTAGCAAGTCAATTTATCAAAAACTCACAGAATCAGACTCTTCATTCAAACTTTTACTCTTCCCTCCCTCCTCCTCCTCTTTTGATGCGTGAACAGTAGGTCACCTCTTTTGGTGTGTTACTGTACCAAAGTTAAACATGTAACAAATTGATGAGGCATTTGGTGAGACTAATTTTTGAGATTTTGGGGGAGTTTGAATCATTGCTTCAGAGTTTGAGCGACATAGTCATCTTCTGAGTCGGCAGGCTTTTCTTTGATTGAAGGGCAGCCTTACTTCCTGAGGTTGCTAGCCATGTAAAAAAAAAGTCATTGTATTGGGTTCCTCTATGATTGTAGCTAAACTACATCAAGGCGTAGTCTCTCATTACAGCACATAATAAGGTCTGCGTTTTGACGGGGAACAAGCATTAAACAGCTATTTATATATCCATTGAACCAAAGACTTGTATCCTAACAGTTATTTCCTGGTTCTTCCACAAACTATAACAGGGTTCGAGTCTCGATAGAAGCGCTTGGGGTTTAGGATTCTTGATAGCTTCTAGACCCCCCTCTGAACTAACTCATTAGCTTCTAGAATTTTAGGTGGGAGCAAACTCCCAAATCTCAATACAAGACAACTTTGCCAACTCCTTGTGGGACTATAGAAGAGTTTTCCTTCCCACATCACCCGTACCTGTTTGACTTCTCTACCCATCATTTCTCTCTTCAGATTACAACAGTAATGGTATTGGTACACCACGTATACCAAATGCACACCAAGTTAATTATTCCGGACGAGAATCAGACTCTTCAATGTAATGAGTTATGAGTCAGTTTGGTGTTCATTTGGTATGCATTAGTTGTGTACCCATAATATTTTTGGATTATTATTACCAACAAGGTATTAAACAACAACGGCCACCAGCACATAGAGATGAGGAATTAATATGGGCCATCCAAAATAATTTTAGATAGTGTTCGCGCACGACATGGCCGTAATTTATACACACAAGTTTTTCTCCCAGCACAGGGGTTCCAACTTCCAAATCAATTTCATTAAACAACAACCGGCGACACCAGCACAAGGGTTCCCACTTCCAACTACTCTCAATTCCATTGTCCCAATCAGAGCTTATCAAATTTTCTTTCTCCCAGTTGGCTCAGATAGCAACACACAAGAGGTGGTGATTTGTATATCTCAAATAATATGCGGAATTGAAATAAATGCAACATCCAATAATAAAATAAATCGATTCAAGCACACATACAGTAATATACGAGAGTAAATAAAGAGCAAGGGAAAGAGAGAAATCGAACGCAAAGATTATCGTGATTCGGTCCGCAACTTCACGGCCTAGTCTACTTCCCAAGTGTCCAACTTGGGATTTGCTGCACTATCTCCAATAGTAACACCTTCTAGCTTCGTGGGTGCTAGAGAAACCGTTACAACGAGCAATATCCCCAATCGCTCCAACTATTTTTGACTCCAGTGTTAGTCACACCTAACACAACTAGTTTTGACTCCGGTGCTAGTAACACCTAACTCTCAAGTGATTTTATCTCCAAAATCACTCACAAAAAATAATCTCTCACAAGAGTATAAACAAGGGTGTACAAAAATGAAGGTTCAAAATAGAACACTCAAACTAGTGTAGAATATGCAAAATAAAGCTTGAAGTTGAATGGATAAAGAGCACAAATAAATTTTTCCTCTCAAAGTTCTCTGTGTGTGCGTCCCTTTTTAATCTTCCTTTGCCTTTGTATATATGCTTCACCATATGAATGTTAGAACCCCACTCCATGATTATTGCCTTGATTGAACAAATCCAATTTCCAACCAAAACCTTCCCTTTGCACTAGCCGTTGGAAACCCATGTAGTAATTATTTTCTTTTCATTTATCTGCAAGCCAAATGCAATTTAGGAATTGAATCCCACTTGCTGTTAGGAACTTCCATCATGCAGCCAATCATTCCATTCATTTGAATTAGAGGCCGGGGCACACGCAAATGCGTGCGCAAGTCGAATTGGTAGTGTAAATTGACTTGACTACACCGGTTTGGTCAGGCTCTTTGTGTCGGTCTTACTCTTTTCCATTTGCAATCATTTTTGAAGCCTGTCACAATTGTGATTTTCCTTATTACCCCTAAAGAAAAAAGTGAAACTGTTTTTTCTATATCACGCGAGAAATAACTGTCAGGATAAAAGTGTAAAACCATCTCACTCCAAGTCTCCAACTGCCATACCCATTACCCATATCAATTTTCTGAAGAATCCTCCTTTTTCACTGCTATGTTCGCAATCACTCAATCAGGTTTGATCCTTTGATTTCTCAATCAGAAAATTGATGCTACATCTTACATTACATGTGCATATCCTATCGTCTTTCTCTCCCTCTCTCCATATATCACACCCTGACCTCACTCTTAATTTCCTCTCTCTTTTTTGTGAATTAATGGCACAGGTCCAATGGATGTACGCTGCGGAGTTTGACTTGCAATTAGAACAGCAGTTTACAACCCATCGGAAGGAAAAAAAGAGTCTTCTACCAGGTAGTTTCCTTTTGCACTTCTTTTTTTATTTGCTTCTACTACTTTTCTTTTCTTTTTCTTAAATTTTCTTTACATGATTTCTTTTTTGTTTCAACTTCACATGTAATTTTATTCCACTGTCATTGGCTTTTTCTTTTCTTTTTTTTTTTTCAAATTTGACGGGAAATACAAAATCAATTAAGGATGAGAGAAGATAATGTCTGAGGACAACGCTATAGTATAACTTTAATTGACTGTATAACAATTTTTTTTCGGTAGAGAATTGACTTTATAATATTTTACATCGAAACAAACGGAGCCTTAATGAAACCGTTACGCATAAAATTTCACTAAAAAAAAAAAAAAGATGTCATACAGGTACGCAACATAGAAATTTTTTCGTGCCATGTAAAAGGTAATGCGATGCACACACGATCAAACAAAAAGTAAAAGATAATTCGATGCACAATAAAATAAAATAAAGGCAAAGCATTTGTGCATATCTTTATCAAAGTTCGATTTGCACACGCATTGCGTGTGCCCCAATCTCTAGTAAATAAAAAAAGTAAGAACAGTAAATTGGAGATAGGTATTGATAACAGTGGTAGCAAAAGTAGGATTAACTGGTTAACTATTTTGTTAGAAATTTAGAACCATCAAGGCTTTAAAAATAAAATAAAAATGAGCACAAACACAAATCAACAAAACAAACACAGTAGATTTTGATTGGATGAAAAGAAAACAGAAGTGCATAATGTGCTATGGGAATTAATCAACACGCGCGGAGACAGAGATTGGAACACAAATTTGTTGAGGAGAAAAAAGGGTGCATAGAGAAGAACACAAATTGGTTGAGAGAAATTGGAACAAATATATGTTTAGGTAATATAAGGAGGAATACAAAAAGAGTAGTAGTACCTTTTCTCCACACTCTGAAGTGGAACTTTGTCTTGTTCCCTTTGGTCTCTGCTAGGGTTGCAAACGAACTGAATCGAACCAAACTTTTAGAATGTTCAGGTTCGTTTGTTAAATTTTTAAACGAACTCGAGCCGAGCTCAAGCTTACTAAAAATTTGACGAGCCGATCTCGAGCTGAGCTTGCCTAGGTTTGACTCAAACTCGAACATGTTCACGAGCCTTAACGAGTAAAAAATACTATATATTCATGCTGTCATATAGGTCTAAAACTGTAAATAAATTTTTTATTTTGCACATAAATAAGCTCATACATATATAAAATCATAGAAACATATTAAAATTTTAAGTTTGTTGTGCTTTTAAAAGTTTATATATATATATAAGATATAAAAGTTTCATTATGAACATGTAAAAATTCTTACATGTTCAAGGTTATATGCGGAATTCTTACGAAATATATATATACTCTTTGTTCGCGAGCATACTCGCGCCGAATATTGTCGAGTTCAAATTCGGCTCGTTTATGGACCGAGCCTAAAATTGGGGTCCAGGTTCGGCTCGTTTAGTAGACGAGTCGAACTTGAACGTGCTCTTACTGAATCGAGCCTCGAATAGAATCGAACCTCGAATAGTTCACGAACGGCTCGGTTCATTTGCAGCCTTAGTCTCTGCACTACCTAGATTAAGATGATGAAATGAGTGATCATTGTGAAACGTACACATACATAGCATTGCATTAACTACCAACAAAAAAAGAGACGGACAGAGGGTGTGTGATTAGGGAAGCCATTTGTTTTTCCTGTTAGAATAGAGGAACTGCAGGTATGGAGTGGCAGTTTTTTCTGTAAAAGGAAACTTGTGGGCGACGTGGGGGTAAAGATGTGCGGGGTAAAGCAGGTGTGAACTGTAGGAGTTTTTGATAATCTTAACCCATGCAGTTACAATATGCAAAAACTTGCAAAAAGGTTATTATCATTTTGTTTTGGGGATAGAAATGGAAAGTATTTTTGTGTCAGACTTCAAAAAAAAGGGACACCAAACTGGTGTTCCCCCTTTGTATATTAGAATAGATTAGTCGTTTGGAATCAATTAGCTACGATTCTGTGATTCTCGAATGCCGACTTCTCTTGTGCTTTTGTAGATATTTGAATTGCTTCCTTATTTCAATAAGAAATCAATTTCCACTTCCTTTTGCGCGCGCTTCCCATAAAAACACTTATAGCCAATCAAAACTTAGGAGAAGATTTGTCATTAATCTTCCTCCTTTCAATTTGAATCTTGACTATTGGAGATAGGAATTTGGTGTAGAATCTCTCCATTCTAATTCAACCAAATCTTACAGAATAAACAATTAATCAAATGAGTATCAAAATATCACAATATTAATTATATTTCTCTTTTAATAAAATCTATTTTGTTATCATCAAAATCATTAAGTATCTATAAAATCTATTTTGTTATCATCGAAATCGCTAAGTATCTATAAAATTTATTTTGTTATCATCAAAATCACTAAGATTCTATAGAAACCTCTGGGCTAACACTCCCTTTCCCATTGTAGATATCGTCGAGAAGTCAAATAATCCCACATATGGACTAGGCCCTGGTTTTTCATTATTTGGCGATTCTATAAAATCTATTTTGTTATCATCAAAATCATTAAGATTCTATAGAAACCCCTAGGCTAGATATTGTCGGGAAGTCAAATAATCTGATAACGGACTAGGCCCTGGTTTTTCATTATCCTGTCCTCGTTTCTTTCCTTTAAATACCCGACAATCTTTTTCCACTTTTCCTCGCAACTTTCCACTCCAAAAACCTCCATTTTCTTGAGAAAATTTCAAGTGCGAAATATGGCATTATTCGATCTTGAGAAGAACTTTGCCTTTTACGGGGCATACCACAGCAACCCAGTGAATATTATCATACACATGATCTTTGTTTGGCCAATTTTCTTCACAACTTTTATTTTCCTCCATTTCACACCTGCTTTCTTTGAATGCCCATTTCAGTGTCATCTTGGCCTTGTTCCTAATTTTGGGCTTCTGGTTGCTTTGATCTATGCTTTGTTATTTGTCCTACTGGATAAGAAAGCTGGGTCCTTGGCTGCTATTCTGTGTTTGACCTGTTGGGTTTCTGCTAGTCTTCTTACCAAGAATCTTGAGTTCTCTCTGGCTTGGAAGGTAAATCTGTTTCTGTTATCCATTTATATATTGTTGCTTTCAATTTATTCTGGGTTTTGTATGTATCTATGCTTATTATGCATTAATTTTCTTTTCATTTCCCCCTTTGTTTTACATGAGAGAAGTTTAAATTTACCCATAAATGATGGCTCCATTTAAGACGGTATTAGGGGGTAAAAAAAAATTAAATGATCAACTGAATTAGGGTTGTTCCAACTGACTTAAAGTCTTAAACTTAAAAACTGATTTATTGCTATTTACGAGACCAGTCATTTTCTTGCATACATCAACCCAATTGCACTACATAAGTTAGTTCTCCTTGTTTGTGGAACACCAAATGGGATAGCCTGGTACTTGTGTATATAGACAAAGGAAAACGAAAACGATTTGGGTACACCATACACCACCACTCGTACCCCAAACGCACACCAACCCATCTCGACTGTCCAAAAGAATTTTTTGATGTTCCGGATTTGAAATGAATTCTTACCGGTTAAAGTCAACTTTGACTGTAAGAATTCATTTCAAAATCCGGACCATTGATTTCTGAGATGGACGATCGGGATGTGTTGGCGTGCATTTGGGGTACGCGTGTGTGGTGTACCTATAGCATTGTTGGAAGGAAAATTCCAGGGTATTTAAGCGGAAGGCCTTATACTCAAAATGCAGCTGCCACTGAGTTTCATTTTCCTTTAGTTAATGAGTCATATATGTGCTTAGAAGTTTCCATTGAATTTGGAAACTTAGGTTCCCTTTGGGCACATGAGGACTTCAAATAAGGGGATTTGATGGTCATAAAAAAGAAACGAAAAGAAGTTTAAATAAAAGTGGTTTGTGAAAATAGAGTGGAAGATAGATTAGAAGTGAAAGAGACATTTTTGAAAACCATCATAGTAAATCTCTCTAACGATATGGTGACATCCCAATGTAAGCTATCAAACCTAAAAATGAATTTATTACCCTAAAAATAAAATTAAGCTAGTCCTATAAATTAGGCTATCCCTATGTAAGCTATCATCTTATTTTCCTTTTGACTTTATTCTGGGTTTTGTAGTGGTGGTTCCAATTAAAAGGCTATTGATGAAAAATCTGGAATAGTTAGCTGAATGCTTGCTAAACTAGGATTACCTGCTACTTAAGCATTGGAAAGGAAAATTGCAGGTTATTTAGTTTGCAGCTGCCATTGACTTTCATTTTCGTTGGTTAATGAGTCATTTATGTGACTAGAAGTTTTCATTGAACTTGGAAACTTAGCTTCCCTTTGGACAGATACAACAATAACATAACCCATTTAGTCCCCAATCATTGAGAGTATGGACGGGGATGATTGGAGATAGACCTAACCTTTGGCAATATGCACAAAGTGGATGCTCTCAAAGTACCACTGAGACAGTGAACCCTAAACCTCCAAGAACCCGGGAACTACAGGGACGTTTTGCTACAAAACCATGCCCCAAATCAAAGCCGAAAGGCATCAAGGAGGGCAGGTCTAGAGACCCAAATCAATTTTTGTGCTCATTATCATGCTTCCTTCATTCATGGTGCGGAGCATCTGACATGAGCACAATTCCCTTTGGATAGATGTTGACTTCAAATCAGGGCATTTGATGTTTTAATTTTCTGCAAAAATATATGAAGTTTAATTCTAGGTGGTTTGTTAACATAGAGTGGAAGATGGTTTTGACATTCTTGAACATTTTTGGTGTGATTTGTTTCAGCTAAAACATGGTCCGTGGCTCCGCGTGCTCTTTTGTTGAATAACTTCATATATATTTTTTTTGTAGTTATCCTTGCTATAACCTTCTTGAAATTTCAACTGCAAAATATATATTATCTTGGATGATTCCAGGATTTCAGCCATGCCCACGTATCACTGAGCTCATATTGTGTACCATATTCGTATACATTACTTCATAGCTTGCCTCATATTGGTATCAAAGAATTTTTTGTTTTTTGGTAGTGCATCATAGTTCATGATCTAAAAAAGTTATTCATAGATAGATATTTGGCATTGGCTAGTTACCTCGCGAACACAATACATGCATTCCTCTTCCCACACTTCTATTCAGTGGTGTTTATTGCTAATTCATCTATACGGATTCTGTAGTCCTTATAGGTTTGTATGTTGTGAACGGAGGATATTGATTTTGCTGCCAAATTTTTTTCGTATCTCTTGTTGAATCTTTGTTGTGCTTCATCAATATGTTCAGGTCGTTCTGGCAGTTCAGTTGTTCTGTTGGACCTGGCAGTTAATAGGCCATGGTGTATTTGAGGTAACTTAGTCTATGATTTGCATTATTATCCATTGCCTCGACATTCCTGTCGGTCAGATAAATGTTTTATTTTATTTTATTGAATTATCTTTGCGTAGAAACGAGCGCCTGCTTTGCTGGACAATTTCACCCAATTCTTCCTGATGGCACCTTTCTTTGTAGTACTCGAAGTAAGTTCTTATAATTCGGTCACAAAGTGAAAGAGAAAATCACGACGTACAAAAAAGAAATGGCCGTCCAAGCTAAACCTTGATTAAATTCAATTTGCTGTCAATGTTTGGTCATTGCAGGCTCTTCAATTTTGTTTCGGCTATGAACCATATCCAGGGTTTGATGCAGCTGTGAAACCAATGAGAGATGCTAATATCAAAGAATGGAAGGAGAAGAAAGAGAAGAAAATTTTGTAAAATTGTGAAATTAAAAACAGCTTGTATCTTTGGAAACCATGTAGGGGATTGACCCAAGTTTACGGCTAATGACCTCTTTGTAAACGGATGGAGAATAACTAGTATGTACCTTATCAAACGTCTCGTGAATTTGACATTACTCCCAAAATGGTCTGTATTTGTAAATGCTCTCTCTGTCCAAAACTGTTGGTTGGCTCGTTCATTCGGGCATGCATTGAACTTCTGAGTCCTGTCTATACAATACTGTTGGAAAAATTACAGTGGCAACACGAAATCCAGAGAACAATTTCTATTGAAACAGTAAATAAAAATTACACGAACAGAAATGAAATGAATTACAGAAACTGGAAATAAATGAGATACAAACAGTTGATCGAAATGGAAGAGCCGAGTCCTGTGAATCACAGTCTCCTTAACAAAGATGCACCGCCTACCGTCCAGTGTTGTAGGTTTGCCGGTGTCCTCGTCCCAGGATAAAATGGCTAGAACCACGTACGCCGGAACACCTCCGATGTACGCCTTGGCGAACGAACTAGAGCCTGTCTCTTTCTCTCTAAAAAACGTGACTGACAGTATGTGAAATGTAGCTGTGGAATTGTTGATGATCAACCAACAGCAAGGACTCCTTTATATAGAAGGAGGAGGAGCCTATACAATCAATACGTGATTGAATTCCCCCATGAATGCTGCATATTCAGAATCTGTAACTCCTAGCAACCAATGCTGATTTTGAATTCTGTAACCAACAAGTTGAATTGTTATCACGGAGGGGTGTAAATCAGCGTATTTACCACACAAAACTGCTGGAGATAATTCACTTTGTCCAGATTTGTTGAACCCGGAGTGGACCGTTTGGTTGCCTCGTCAGGCCCTCCAAAACGCATCGGTTTCATTCATCCGAAATTTAGTAAAATTTCCAACAAATACAATCATTGAGTCTGTTAGGAAAGATTACATACACTAGTTTGGTTTGCTAGCTAAAGCCGTATTCTAGGTGGGTGACATTCGAGATCGCGTTAGCACTGTAGAGTTGGACGAATTTGGTGTCAAAAGACGGTGTAAAACACTAGTCTTGAGCACTGCTCATACTCGCCCAATGTTTTGCTCTTATTGATGCAAACCAAAATCAAGTATTGGATTTCATGACAGAGACATGGGTAAATTTCACTTACCTCCCTGAAGTTTCTGACAAATACATAGAACTCTCTTATACTTTTAGAAATTTCACTGCCTTTCTTTACCATAGCTATTCTCTTATAGAGGTAAATTGTAATCTATAAAAATTTCTTTGGATATTACAGCGAAGCCATAGTCTAACTTTTATGAAGCTAAGAGTTCTTTTGTTACCTATTTATAAAAGTCCTAGTTTTGGGGAATACTAGTTTTTTACCTCTAAGTCTAGAAAAGAGGCATTTAATTACCATTAAGGTAAGTCACTCTTTTTAATTATCATTAAGGTAAGTCACTCTTTTTTGGGATTTAGGCACTTACGATATCATACGGTTCATAGGGTTTTAGAAGTTTAGGCACTTTCATATGATTTTGAGGATTTATGCATTTTCATTGGGGTACCATAGGATTTAGGTTTAGGCACTTTCATAGCGTACCCTAGGGTTTATGTCTTATGGTGCACTTTCTTATTCTAGGGTTTTAGTGGTTTAGACACTTTCATGGGGTACCCTAGGATTTAGGCATTTTTATTATGATACCCTAGGATTTATGTTTTTGCACTTTCATAGGGTACCATAGGGTTTAGGTGGTTTTAGGGTGCACTTTCCTATTCTAGGGTTTTAGTGGTTTAAACACTTTCATAGGATACCCTAAGGTTTATGTATAGACACTTTCATAGGGTACCATAAGATTTAGGCACTTTCATACCGTTTGGGAAATTGAGGAGAGAGAGAGAGAGAGAGAGAAATTACGCCAATGTGGGGTGGGTAGAGAGAGAGAGAGCGCCAATGTGGGGTGCGCATGAATTTTATGAAACACGCATAACTTCGTACCGCTTTGACCTGGTGGTACTTTTTTAGAGTTGGGCTTGACCCGGTGGTAATAATGGGATCCAAGTATGACCGGCCAGTAAATGTCTCTTTCGGGAAATGCTACATAAAAATTTATAAATCAGTTTATTAATATATTTCTTTAACAATCAGTCGGTTACGTCTAAGGATATAACCTTATGTTTTTATTATGACATTTTTGGCGAAAAAATGTCACTGGAGAAGATGACCGATAAAATGGACCTCGGGGTGGATTTGAGGTGGTTGTTTGGAAGGTTTGTGGATGCTTTCTGACGTAGGAGTCTGGTTGTATCTCGAATTTGTGTGTGTGTGTGTGTATATGTGTGTAACTATTTCGGAATAGAAGAGGGGAGGATATATGGGGAAGTGTATGAGTCATTAGCCATTGAATTAAGGGGTGGTTTAAGGCCAATTGGTTAAAGGAAACTCTCTAAAAGGTGTGTCTAATGGTGATTGGTGGATTTAAATTTGGTGGCAAAAATGGTTAGACATGAGTGACGTGAAAGATAAGGGGTGATACGTATAGACTGACTGATTGACTCAAGCCAAAATAACTTTAGCACTTTAAGTTAGTAAATTAAAGTAGGTCGTTCCACTAGCTTACGATTTGTTTCTGACTTATAAAAAATTATGATAATATTGCCCTTATTTTGGCCCATTGCCTCATTTTGCCCTAAGAAGGGTCCAAGGGCAAATGTGTTATTTTACCTTCTCATCCAATTTCAGCTTGGAAAAATTGCTTGGAACGACCCAATTTTAGAATGTGCTCCCGATAACTTGTCTTTGTGTGTCTTTGCAAACTATAAGTCGGGTGTTCCAGAACATGACGAATACGGTCAAGATACGTTTGTAAAGAAGTTGTCTTAGTATTTTTTAAAATTCATGATATTTCGGCAGTCAACAAATGGTGATGTACCAATTTAGGAATTAGAAATAACTTGACGGTCATGATAAAGCCAATATATTTGCAACGTTCATGACGTAATAAGAATTTGTCCATTCGACAAATTATATAAGATAGGAGTATTAGTTTATTATCCTATGATATGTAACCAAAATATTAAAAAACCAAGCTCTTATCTGTCTACACCTTGATATTATATTCTACTCAAAGACGGACACGCAAGGGCAGGTTAGCTCGGACGACCTCTCTATCTAAGTTTCCTATTTTCGTTTTATAAATATAGTAGTAATAATTTTTTAAAACTTTTACAACTATATAGGTTTGCCCGCCCAATAAATTTTAAAAAAAATCTATTACCGGCCCTACCCAAGATTTTTGAATTTTTATTTTTGAAAATCTATTACCTCGGATAGTACTCCGTATTTTTTATAATTTACCAAATGATATCATAAATGTTTAGCAATGATACCGCCACACTAGATTATTTTGGTAATTTTATAGGTTGATTGAAACACCACACACACACTTTTGTTGATAATACTTTTGAAATTCTTATTGGCTTGATCGATATTGGGCTTATTAACTTTTTTGGTCTCCAAAGTATTGACCACGTCTCAATTTTGGTCCCCAAAGTATCAATTGGAAAGATTTATTCCCCAACGTTTAAAATTTGAATCAATCAGGTCCTCAACCCTTACTCCGTTATCCTGCCATTAAAATGAGTGGTATTTTAGGTTT
The DNA here is from genome assembly GCA_036023075.1 of Gaultheria prostrata. Lineage (NCBI taxonomy): Eukaryota > Viridiplantae > Streptophyta > Magnoliopsida > Ericales > Ericaceae > Gaultheria > Gaultheria prostrata. Next base: position 39,749 of record JAXBDA010000385.1, on the reverse strand, counting down.
ATTGCTTCTTCTTTTTTCTGTCTCTCTCCCTCTCCCTTTATCAAGAACTTTGTTGGAAAAACATCTTTTTTTGGAAAACTTTCTTTTGGAGAAAAAGGGAGTTTTATATGTTGGGGACTAAATTTTCGAAAAAGTCGAATACAAAAAAGTTTTCAAAAAAGGGAGGGGGAGAGAGAAAAAAAGAAGAAGCAATAAACCTAAAATGCCCCTCATTTGAACGGTAGGGGATAACGGAGTTAGCTTTGGGGACCTGATTGATACAAATTTTAAACGTTGGGGACTAAATTTTTCCAATTGATACTTTTGGAACCAAATTGAGACACGGTCAATACTTTAGAGACCAAAAAGGTTAATAAACCATAGATATTGCCTTTCGTATATTCTAAATTTTGTTGTAGTGTTAGCCTAACTCACACTCAAATCCTGCATCCGTCCCGATTCTGCTATACAAATATCACAATCTCAGCATTAAAAAGTTACTAATGATGTGTGACGCATACTATTCAAAAAGGTATCATTTGAATAACACGAACGTTGCATTCCAAGTATCGCCTGCGTATAAGAAGTATCAAATACATATTTGCAACTAAGTGAACTATCTGAGGAGTATCCTATCTGATACGGATACGAATACGACTCCCGAGCCTGCAATACAAAAAATTGAGGCTTGGAAATACAGTGCGATCATTAATTACATATATGATGATAAACAAAAAGGAACCACAAATGATAAAACGATTTGAGAAGATATTGTTGTCAATTATTAGTAGACAGTAGACAGTAGAGATCTCCAACCCAATTAGTGATTAAGCGGTCCAAAATCATTTGTTAAATAACCAAATAATTGGAAGCATTTTTATCTTAACGTGACGCTTAGGAACTTTGAGTCGTTTAATTTTTTATTTTTTCGAAATGGTCTTTGAGTTGAAATGAAGTATTTAAAAAGTGGGCTGATTTGCCATTCATACTCCAAATCTCGCAATCTTGACCACAGTATTTTTTTTTACAAATGGTTAGACCATCTATTTTTTCCTCAATAAAAGTGTTTCAGTGCCCCGGAGCACGGCCACACGGTGGTCTGGGATACTCCAATACTACATATTGTTGTGAGATCCACAACTTAGTATATTCAAATACACCCTACATAAATATATAATGTTGGAATGATCCGAAATACCACGCCACGTGTTACCTTTCTCATATCATTTTCCAATTCCATTTTCTGGGTAATTATGATCCAACTTCCATTTTGGAAATATGTCCCACCGCAAGGTATGTCCCACAGAATGCATGTGAGTGATAATAATAAGAGGTATTAGAGAAGTAATTCGGTTAGGATAAAATGTTGTAAATGTGTAAATGAAGTGTATAAAATGTGTAATTGAATATTTTAGTCTCATGGGACTAAGTTAGGGAGTAATTCGGTTAGGATAAAATGGAATATATGGTTAGTGTAATGGAATATACATATACATATTTATATGTGAGAAAAAAAAAATGAGCAATCAACCGGGCCAAGATAAATTACCTAATTAATTAAAGATTTAATAAAATCAAAAAATTTATTTTATTCGAAAACAAAAATGGGACGAAAATCCGGATCATTACAGCTCTGCGTTTCCAGACGATTACCGATAAGGAAACTGACACCAAGTTTGTTTGTGTTGCTGGTGGAATTGAAAAAGGTGATATGCGTGTATATATAATTATATATTATGCATATATACCCATATATGTATGTACCCATGGGTATGTTAGGGAAATGGCAGCGAATCGGAGCAGGAACTCAAAGGGTAATTTCGTCAAAATACTGAGGGGACATCTTGTAACGAAGGAGAAACTTGAGGGGTAATTTCGTCAACATACTCATTGCGTTAACAGAGTTACACTCATTTTTATTTTGCACGAATGAGGATTGTTTGGGCGATTTTAAAGTGGAGGGGGTGCGCATGGGAAACAGGCATAGATGAGGGAGTCTCCATGGGATTTCACCTAACTTAAAAGGGAAAAAGACCAACATGTAGAGGGAACGGGGAAGGCGTAATCGTCTTGACACATGCATCACAAAAAGGAATGCCAAAAAAATAAAATATAGTAAAAGATAGTACTAGGGCTGGAAAAAAAAAACCACCGAACCGAACCAATTAGAAGAACCGAACCGAACCGGTTGATTTTTCCGGTTCTTTTCCTTTCCCGGTCCGGTTCGGTTCTCAGTAGTTAAATTTTTTGAAACCCGGTTCGGTTTCCGGTTCTCGTTATTTTTCAGCCGAACTGAACCGGTTATATATATATATATATATAGTACGCTTCCAGTCCGAATTTTAATAAAGTCCGGACCATTATTTTTTCATCACTTTCCGGACCAAATCTCGACAATCTATATAGCGTTTTTAACAAAAACTGCTCCGATAAACCCCTTTCGAGTGTTTTTTTTTTCCACAAATCCTCGCGCTAGACCTTAAAACACGTTTTAAACACATCTAACGGTTCCGATTGTTGAGATTTGGAAAACGAGTGTTGTAATTCAACAGAAGCTCCCATTACTGAATTGTGATTTCATCGTCATATTCAGCTTTTGGAAAACGAGTATTGTTCTTCGGTGGAGATTGGTGTGAACTGAGTTGGTTACAAGTGCTTGAAGGTATGCATTCTGCAATCTTATTTGTTCATTGGGTAAAGAGTATTTTTGTTTTGTTTGAATTGGTGGTTAATGGCTTACTCGGAGTTTGGTTGGCTTGTTGGATTGTTGCTCTGCATGTGATTTATGTTCTCGGATTTATTTGCTTTTTGTGTGGTTGTTTTTTTTGTCTTGTAGATGGATGTATCTGGGGTTACAAATATTGGGTATAATACGGTTGATCTTGATATGGATATTGATAATGATAATGAACCTATCTTTGTGAACGATGATGAATGTGAACCCCAAATGAAAGGAGCAAAACCTAAGAATTCATCCTTTGTATGGGACCATTTTACAAAAGCTAAGACACCATCGGGTGAGAAGGAAAGTCTACTTGCAACCATTGTGGAACTGAATTTACTTGTAATTCCGATGCTAATGGGACATCGTCAATGAAAACCCATCTTGTTAAAAGATGTAAGAATTATGAGCTCAGCGATGCGTATATCAAGAAGCATGGGGGGGATAAGAAGAAAAAAAATCCTAGGTTTTGAACCCGTTGGTGCAGGAGAAACGGTTCCAAAGCTTACCGCTATAAGCTTTAGTGCGGAGGCATGTAGAAAGGTTTTGGCTGAAATGATTATTATTGATGAATTGTCCTTCCATTTTGTTGAAGGTCAAGGTTTTAGAAAGTTCATGCATGTGGTGCAACCAAAGTGGGCCAAAATCTCATCTAAAGTAACGGTTGCAAAAGATTGTTTGCAATTTGTTTAAAGATGGGAAGAAAGCTTTGAACAAAGTACTTAAAAGTCAATGCATTTGTCTTACCACAGACACTTGGACATCGCTTCGAAATCTTAACTATATGTGTCTGACGGCCCACTTCATTGATGGTGATTGGAAACTACATAAAAAAGATTCTTAACTTTTGTTTAGTTCCAAATCACAAAGGAGAGACACTTGGTAAGAGGTAGAAAGATGTTTGGTGGAATGGGGGATTGATAAAATCTTGACATTCACAATTGATAATGCAAGCTCCAATAATGGCATAATTGATTTCTTGAAGAAGAAAGCCGTGACAAGAGACTCCACTATTCTACACCATGAGTTTTTACATGTTAGGGTTGTGCACATATATTGAATTTGATTGTCTGTGAGAGGTTGAAAGATGTTGCTGTGTCAATTGTAAGGGTGCGCAATATTGTGAGGTACGTGAGATCCTCACCCCAAAGGTACAAAAAGTTTAGAGAATGTGTCGTAAGAGATCAAATTGATTCTAAGCTTGTTCCTTGTTTAGATGTTCCTACTCGTTGGAACTCAACTTTCTTTATGTTGAAAAGAGCCGTGGTTTATCAACAAGCATTTGAGAGATTGGAAGAGGAAGATAATCTAAATGTTGTAATTGGTGTTAGAGATGATTTGGTTAGTGTAGATAACCATGAGAATGCGATTGAAAATTGTTGGAAGGGAAAGTAGTTGGTGGGGGAAGCGAGAGAGGGAAAGGGAAAGCTAGAGAGCTTGGTACTCCTACTAGTGATGATTGGAATGTTGTGCGATTGTATGTTCAAATTCTTAGAACGTTTTATTGGTACTCCTACTAGTGATGATTGGAATGTTTTGCGATTGTATGTTCCAATGCTTAGAACGTTTTACATTGTAACCAAGAGATTATCGGGTTCTTTGTATGTGACTTGCAATACATTTTGCAAAGAGGTCACAACCGTTAAGAATGCAATTGCTAAATTGGAAGTGAGTGATGATCCGAAGTTGTTGATGTTGGCTAAGGGCATGCAATTGAAGTTTGACAAATATTGGGGTAAGTTGGAGAAAATTAACCAATTGTTGTTGTATGCTAATGGTCTTGATGCTCGTTACAAATTTGAGTATGTGAGATTTAGCTTGAGAAAATACCTAACCGAAATGGAGGTTGAAAGCAAGGTTATTGAGATTAAGGGATGAAAAGGGTTTATAATTGGTATGAGAAGAGGACTCTTGAACATGAGGAAGCCGAAGCATCAAATGTTGAGTCCTCTAGGAACAAGGAGAAGAATGCAAAACGGAGTATGGATTTGAGTGAGACATTAGATTCGGAATTCGATCAACGCATGGAAGAGGAGACTAATATGGTGAGCAAATTGGAGTTAGAGAGGTATTGATTGGAGACTATGGAAGATCGAAAAAATGAGAAGTTTGATCTCTTGAGTTGGTGGTCCTTGAATTGTACAAGGTATCACATTCTTTCTCAAATGACACGGGATATTCTAGCTATTCCGGTATCTACCGTTGCATCCGAATCCGCTTTTAGCCCCGGAGGACGTATTCTTGATCCATACCGGACCTCTCTTTCTCCCAAAATGGCGGAGGCCCTTGTTTATGCCCAAAATTGGTTGAGGTACCCATGCCAAATATCTCTTCGAGATATGCTAGATGAGGTGGAGGAACTTGAATCGGGTACTACTCTTTAACTTTAATTTTTTTGTTTGAGTTTTGTTTTTTGTATTTCATAATTTAACTTGTTTGATGTTTATATATTTTCATTCTTTTTTAGTTGTTTCGGATTCTTGTGTCACAGAGCTATAATATGAAAAAAAAACATTGGATTCTTGTGTCACCGAGGTATAATCTCGAACTTGTGCCTACTGCCATGCTCTATTAGACAAAAAAAATTCTTTTAGACATTGATTTGTGTCATGATGCTCTTACTTTGTTACTTGTAAAAATTAAGTCATTGATGTTCTTCATTACCAAATTGCAGATTGAGGGATGTGGTGAATGGAAGGGTGGTGGCAGTGGTGCTGCTGGAAAATCTACATGGTTCAATGGTGGTTTGAGACTTGGTTTTTTTTGTTCACTTGTTTGAGAGTTGGTTAAGATTTAAGAACATGGACTGGTAAATTGTAGCTATTGACTGTTGTTCACTTTTTGAGACTTGTTTTTTTTTTTTTTTAATGGGAAATGGTGCTGCACTGCTAGCATCTCGTTTGAATTGTTTTGGAATGTTTTGAATTGCTAGCATCTTGAGGGAAATAGTGACTACTGCTACTTGGGATATTCAGTACTGTTTTTTTTTGTTTTTTTTTCCTGTTTTGCTACTGCTACTGCCTAAACTTGTAAGTTGGAGTAATTTTTTTTTTTTGTTGGGTTGCTATTGTTTGTTAATGGGTTTGAATTATTTTTCAATGGGCTAAAATGTGTGTATGGGCTGAAATTGATTAAGACCATTAAGTGAATGGGCTGGAAATGAATTTGAATGGGCTAAAGAGCCTAAAATGAATTTGAATGAGCTACCATTTGTGTTGGGCTTGGCCCGAAATCAAGCCCAAAAACAAGAACTGAACCGACTAGAGAACCGAACCGGCCTATAAAACTCGGTTTCGGTTCCTGGTACTCCCTAAACCGGTTTTGATCGGTTCACACAAATATCCCCTGAACCAAACCAAACCGAACCGGTTACACCCATAGATACTATTAGTGTAGAAGACGCAAAAGAAACTAAAAAGAGGGTACCATAAATATTTGAGGTTAGAAACAACTACAGTGTTACCGTCAAATTTTAAAAAAAACAACTAAAGTGTTTACAGATATACACAACTGAAGTGTTTATAGATGTCCTCAATGCGAGTTTCAAAATTTGATTTTCGGAAGTGTTTCCTTCGACGACTTGGCCTCTAGACGGAAAACAACAAGAAAGTGCTTCCAACCAGAACAAGGTTTTAGAAGTCCACTACACTAAATATAGGTTGATTGAGGAAATCTAAACAACATAACGGTACGTAACATAACGGCCTGCAGTCTCACTTGGTCGAATGATTTTTACAACTTGCCCACGCTTCAGCCCATAATATCTGGCAACTGGATCGGTCACCTGAATTCGAGGTAGCTGGACCCCGGCCATCATATGAAAGCAAAAGCAGAAACAAAAAATTTAACATCAGCTAGGATGTGAGAAAGAAAAACAAAGATACAAGGAGACAACGAAGATCAACTTATATAAGAATCTACTACAATGTCGAACATCCAAGTTGAGAGAGACCATAAAGACAGACTATCGTTTTTCTATTCTCTTTATTTATAATGCAACTTAATGTGGCGCTGCAATGTTTGATTTGATGTTTGGGCCTTGCCAAATGTTGAACTAGTTTCTTTTTCTCATATATAGACCGCTACGTTATCAACCCAAAAAAACTACTCGGGCGCACATTAGGCCCTGCCGTGACAGTAAGAAGGAGAAATTGTTATTTATGAGCTTAAAACAAGATATGAACAAATCCATACACCTAGAACAGCAAAAGTGAATACCAGCTCCACTTTCATAGTCAAAACACACTACCACTATGCAAGCATTTCCTTCACAAGTTCAATCACTGTCTGAATCAAATTAGAGGGTTTCATTGCCATCAATATGAGTACTAGTAACATTTTTCCCCGACAAAGTTGCCAACTAGACCCCAATTTTCATGCAAATAGAAAATGGAAACTATTGTCATGACTTATAAAACAGCAAAAATTCCAGCAGTTGTGAAACTGAATCATTTGTTACATAGGGCATGGCAACACCAAGTTGGTAAGTTAAATTATATATTTAAACTACTCATGTTGAACTTCTATCACCTAGCAAGCTCATTGTTGGAAGTCCATAGGACTGACCTGTGTTTCTTTGACTGTATACCGATCCAGCAAAGTCTTCTTTTCTTCATTTGTAAGGAGCTGGTGTTCAGGAACAAGAACATGTTCTTTGATGTTGACCAACAACTCTGGCTCCTGTATCAATAAGGTGGATAACCATCACATCACTGTCAGCAACATCCTCTAAAAAATACAGGACAAAATTTATCTCAATAATACAAAAAAATTATCGGAACTACCAATTTCGTAACATGCCAGTCTGCCAGACAGATTAAACCAGCAAAATCTTTAACGAAAAATTTATTACAAATATGGAAAAAGTTAAACACTAAAAAACCCAATTCAGGCATCTTATTCAAACATGCAACTAGGCATCGGAACCAAAATAACTTATGGAAGATCAACTAAAAATATGTGGATGCAAGTAACTAAAGCATCCTCTTAAATATGAAAAACAACTCTGGCATTTGATATCAGCTCTCCCTTTCCATGAACTTCTCAAGGATCTGCTGAATGACACTCATATGGAGAGACATATGACAAACATCGCATTGAAGACAACTTACCACTGCAATGTTAGTGTCATACCATAATAAGTTGGCAATAACATGACCTTTGATGTGTACCCTTTGGTGGAGAACGAAGGAGACTGCATTTCTGCAGTCCACACTCTTCTTTGGGCAAGAATCAAAATTGATTGGATTGAAGCTCTTGAGAGTCTGTACTTTTGTACTCTATGATTCATCTCCTCTAAAGCGATTCCACAGATGTGGGAGAAAGCAAGGTATACCTCATCCAATGGAAAGTTAATCGTTCTCCTCGGAAATTCGTGTTGTACCATTCTTCATAAGGTAAGTTGTTTCTCATCTTTGTGTTATACTCCCCCTGCCCGTGTTTGTTGGTCTTTTTTGGGAGTTTGTGTCACTTTTCAATTGATTATATCTTTCAATTTATAACGTTTTTCATTATTTTGAAAACTTTGAATAATAGAACTAATTGAGATCTCTCAAACAATATCCATATTGCATATTTTCTAATTAGTTCTGTCATTGAAAGTTTTCAAAATCATGAAAAACGTTATTAATTGAAAGATATAAACGTTCAAAAAGTGACACAAATTCCGAAAAAGGACCAACAAACACGGACGGAGGGATTACCTCTTAAGTAGATGAATAATCATTGCCTTCAAATATTTGAACCCAAATCTCACAGAGACTTATAAGGGCTCACTGAGAATTCTCTTTGATGTGGTTGCTTGGGCATGTTGTTGGAGGTTGTTCGTTCAACGAGACATTGAACAAGCTAAAGTGAAAGCTTTAAAAAACTGAAATCTCGTGATTAAAAAACAGATTGTTGACCATTAAGGTTGCCAAAGTATAAACTTCCCTTGGGCATCAAAGTTCAAACGAGTGAATAGGAACTGCCTCCATAAAGTAGAGCCAAAGGACATTAAACAGGATAAAGACAAAAGTGTTCAAGAACTTCACGTATTGCCTAACCAGTCAGCAGGAGGGAGAGATAGTGGTAACACCAATTATGAAAAGATATCATCAAAAAAATTGATTCACATGCGGAGAGTGAGGAACTCGAAAAGCAACAAAATTCACCTGGAAAACCTCTAAATGGAATTTGGTAGATATTTCGCTTATGCATGCCCTGGCAAAGGGAGTTAGGTTCTGTTGAACAACCAAGATTGCTCGGAAAACATTCTCTGATTTCATGCGATTAGTGTAATTCTTCATTGTTTTGACACCAACCTTCGGCTCCTCCGGAAAGAAAACATAAATCTGGTCCAAGGAAAACCACAAAGTACACAAACAAAATATGAAATTAGATAATAACTAACGAGAAGTAACATGAACCATTGACAGTGTGTTTCGTAGATAATGACAGTATGTTTTCACTGACCGATTATTGTCAGAAACAGTTTACCATGAGACTGAGTGGAAAAGGAAAGGAATATCACCACGCTGCTAAATGAGGATTATGAAGGAAACCCATATTCTTACTTAGTTTATCCTTTTTAAAGTACAGCAACCCACTTGCAGGAACAAGATTAACTACTTCTTTTACGTCCTGCCGGCTGCATATCACAATAGTGTACTTAAGTTGCCCGAAATACAATTCTAATGTCGGCGGGAAAGTACTATTTTAGTCTCTACTACACCCTCTAAAACCTGGATGGTTCTTAGCATGTTTCCAAAGAAGCATTACTCACTGGAATACTCGGCTAGTAGTCATGCAGCTCATGCCTTATTAGTTTCATTGGTTAACAATATCCCTTTTTAACCCCAAGGGGTTGGACTAGTGGTCAAGGCTTGGGACTTAGGGGTTTGTTCCCTCCTAATGTCTCAGGTTCGAAACATCTTAGGTGCTATCAACTCCTTTGGGACCAGCCCGTACGGAGCTTTGCTTTGACTTTAAATGGGGCCCCTGATAGCGGACGGTGGGATTAGTCTCCCTGGATTAGTCGAGGTGCGTATAAGCTGGCCCGGACACCTGGTTATCAATATATATATATATATATGTCCCCTTTTTATTGAGAAATGATGCATCTTGCGCTCTGTTTCTTTGTCTCACATCAGTTTCTCTTCCCACTAGAAAGAAGATCATCAAGACATCAACACACGTGACACGCCCCCTTTACCAACGAGGGGGAATGGGGGGGATCAGAAAAGCAGAACTGGAATATCCAATTGTTGCCGAATGAAGTGAATGTATAAATCCCAACCATCAAATCTAGGAGAATTTTTCTGACTCGTTCTTCAATCATAAGACAAATCAAAGAAGACAAGCTTTTTGGTTCTCTAATTTTTTAGCTCTCTAATTTTTTAAATGGGCACCTCACCATCGTTAACACAGTTCACATCAAAAACATAAAAGTGAGTAGCTACAACTAAATGAAAATGATAAGCCTGACACTAGACTTCTCCCTACAATGAAAGAATGCATTAAAACCCTAACTAGCCGTGATTTGTGGAGAGACTAATTACTGCATCCACTAGAGTGAATCCTAATCCAGGGTTTACTTTCAGAACTTCAAATCAGGAATCAAAATAAAGAAAACCTTGATAAGCCAATAGATGAGGAATAGTGCAGCCGCCTTTCATGTGAACAGCTTTATCCTATTCGAGTTGTGAATGAATAATGATAAACGAGGGTTCATCGAATTTTTTCTCCACAATGTTCCATTCGACGGGACTACCTAACTGATTAGTGCATTATCTTTTCATACCATCTAGCGATCTAAAAGATGTTACGAACCAGAAATCTGAGAAGATAGAAACCCAACAAAGATGACAAGCAAAATGCCCAAGTTGGACATAGGTCCACCATAACAACTAGTTCTAAGGTCTTATAACATTAAAAAAAAAAAAAAAAAGAGACCCTTTAATTTCAGTTCTGTATACCTAACATGTTAACGAATAAACAGCAGTGCCATAAAGCACGACCTGGAAAACAATTAGAGATAGAGCTAGTGCTCCTTAGAACTTCAGGAGCCGTAAAAAAAAAAAAAAAACTGGAAACGCAATGGGTGAAGAGCCGTAAAAAAACAACTAGAAACACACCTGGTCAGAGTTGTCATTGCGCTTAGATTTACTGATAACAAGGTCTTCCCTTTTCATGTTTTCACCATATTTCTGAATGAACTGCTGTTTCGTCATCTCTAAATCGAAATCTCCCACCAAATATCCCCTGTCGCACAGCATTCGCATCACTGTTTTCCGAATTCTGTATAGCTTCGTGATTTCTTCGTCTGCAGTAGCCATCTATCTCTCTTCGCTGATTAAGTTTTCCAACAGAACTTGCTTAGGTACAGAATAACTAAAGATCAAACTCCAATGTCCATGGGTTTTCTACAATTATTAAGCGGAAACTGGAAAGTATAGTAAGTGTTAAGGTTCGAATAACATTTCCACCTTATCGAACTTAAAGTAAAGTCCAAATATGGTACCGTACTATGTAGCACAGACATGGACGCAGACACAGACATGGGAATTCTAAGAAAATGGGGACACGGCGAGGAACACTACAATACATATATACAATCTCCAACTTTCCATCCTTAAATTGTAAAACGTAAATAGTTAACATGCACCATAACAATTTCAAGAGAGAGAACTATTGTGCTGTGGCCAACCAAGAGAGAGAGAGACAGAAGGAACTCTGGAACTGACGTGCTTCGATCTAGGGTTTAAAGACCAGGTTTGAAAAATATGCCAGGAGAGTATTATAGATTCAATTACACTCCAGCCCTAATATATACAGTAAAAGATATTTTAACCGCCCCAGAAATAAAAAATATTCTCATCTACCCTGCCGTGTCCCAGCCGTCCCCATGTGTCCATGTCTTGTCCCATAGGTGCAACACAGTACGACGACTTAGTAAGAGTGTCAGTGCTTCATAGGACTATCGTCCATATGGTACATCAGAGCAACTCAGACAATCCAAACTGTCCAATTAAATGAAAGCGCTTATCACGTACAATGACCCAATATTTAGTAGCTATAAGACCTGTCATCTATGTCAGCCCTATTCCTAGACGGCATTAAATCCTTTAATTTCGGTAGGCTGATTCCCTATAGACCAGAACAAATACACATACAAAGGGCAAATATAAAACGGTAGACAAAAATCATGAAAAATACTGTAGTCGATTTAACTTGTAAACTTGTGAACCCAGTAGTATAACAACGGTATACTGGCAAATGCAATATCAAAGCATGCACATGGATGATAATCACTTTGACCCCAATTTAAACTTGGTTAATATTTTCTTTTATTCCATTCAATTCTCATCCATTTTCTTTAAGGGCTTGAACCAAATGCGATTATAACCCAGAGAGTGTGAAATATAGAGTCCTTCCTATCCATAGTTTACCTTCATTAAATTTCAAACAGACAGATATAAATCACTGTCATAATCCTACATACATCTGATAAAAACATAACCGTCATATTTCAAAGCTGCTCTATTTTTTATTCTTGGAGGTACAAATACATGCGAAGCTTACTTTGAAGAAGTTAAAGAACCTAGTGTCTTCTTGTTCACTACTGTTCAGTTAGTATCAATCCGTTCAAATTTTGAGAGCAAAAAGTGGGGGAAATCTTTACGACAGCAACTAGATCTCAATCAAGTAGACAGAAAAATGTAACCCTAGTATCGAAACCCACCCTAACCCTAAATTAACAAATTTTGGGGAGAGAGAGAGAGAGAGAGATACCTTGTTTGTGGTCAAAATCGATGGTGGTACGTCGGTGGTGGCCGATTTCTTCTTCTTCGTCTTCGTTCGTAAGAGAGACGTCGCTTCTCTCTCTGTCTCTCTCTGCTCTCTTCGATTTGGAACTGTGAAGAGGATTATTGGGGAAAAGGGTTTTAACCCGGGAAGCAGGCGAGAATTGGTTAAAAATCCTTTCTTTTTTTTTTTTGGCAAAAGGATAACAAAATTCTAAAATATATTGGTTTAAATTCATATAAACTTTTTTCCCAACCCTAAATCATGCATCTTTACACTGGTAATTTTGCTCAACTAATTCTTTACCAAATTAAAGGCAGTTGGATATGACATTGGAGCTTGGGTGGAGCGGTGATCCTTGTCCTAATAATCACAACCGGAGCATTGATCCTTCTAAAAACACCTCCAGAATTTTTTTGAAATTAAATATTCACAACTTTACCAAAATTATTTATCGAATTAAAACTTGGTAATTTGAATCTTAAGAAAAATTGGCAAACATATTAAAAATTTTAAGTTAGTTTTCACAAGAAATTATAGATAACTCTTCAAACAATGTTTTTCTTTTTTAATAAAATACATTTATATATTTGGTTTAAAATATGCATGTAACAATATTTTCTTATTTTTTAAGCTTCAAATTTTATTTTATTTTTTTTTGAATTTTTCTAAGTCACATACAAATCTAGTGCGCAACTTTGTCGCTTAAGAAAATAAAAATAACTAATGGGTATCATGAGGTCTAAGACAAGGGAGCAACACATCTTGGATAAAAATAAAAATACTTTCGTGCATAATTTTTCTAGTTTCCCGTTTCACTGAGATGAATGTTATAATCTGTTATTTAATTTATTAAATACTTCAAATCATTAAAAATATCAAAAATAAATCACGCGTGTCTATATAGGAGTTGGGTTTACCTATAAGAGTTGATAATATATATTTTTTGCACGGCAGAGTTGATAATGTATTAGTTCAATGTTTAATTAATTTTCTTTGGCTTGTTAATGAAAGGGAAAAAAAAAATCAAAAGTTGAAGAAAAAAAAATAGCTTTTTAGCGGTGGCATCTGTTATTATTATACTGAAGGTAAACAGAGAGATAAAAAAAGTAAATTCACATTTTCCGTTAACAGAATATAGCCCACAAGACTGACATAAGACGGGGATTGGAGTAATGTTAGGAAAGGTGGTTTTTAATCGATTGGAGTACTATTTTGTCCATAATAGTTAATTTAATGACATTAAATGTAATTATAAATACATAATTTTTGGAGGAGTAATAAAGCAAACACTTTTGACACGGCTTTTGTGAAACATATGAGAAAAGAGACGAGGGGAAAAATTATAAATATAAGAGAGAAGTAAAATAGCTTCGTAAACACCACGAGTGGTCGCATGATAGCTCAACTTGATGTGTCTCTTTATACTATGCAGTATGTGTTATTAATTTCCAGCGACTTATAAATGTTTTCTTTAAAACCCGAAACACCGTTTGCAATCTTTTATTTTTACTCGTTGGTTGTAAAGGCCGCCACCAATACCATTAGCCACCCTTGGCTCCATCGTTGCCCCTGAACCACTGTGTTTTCCAGATCGGATGCTGCACAAATGTCTGTGCATGTGCCACCTCGGATTTGAAACCGGGAAGCTCTCTTCGTGACCTCCGCAGTAGAGGAAATCAAGTTACAAACAAGGAAATCAAACCTCACTCCTGTTACAATCAAGGAACCAAGCAATATCATCTAACATTTGGGTTTACAACAATATTAACCAAGCAAAATCGTTATATCGCTGTACCTTCAAATTTACTCATATTTTTTGCAGTCTACCAAAACCAATCAAATTATTACCAACAAGGAAGCAATGATCAGACAAATGGAAGAAGTGTGACTTTTCAGCATGCACACAAAGCAGAAGCTTACATTGAGCAGGAGGATCGCCAAACACTGCAAAACATTTCATGAGCTGATAACACTAACTCACAGGTAAACTATCGGGATAGGAAGCAAAAAATGTTTATAAGACTCAAAATATACAACACCAATAAATAGTCGCAAACAAAATACAATAATGCTCTACCATCTTTATCCATCTTTTTTCTCTTTTGCAGAATGGCGTGGCAGCTACAAATGCTTGCAAAGCAACAATTCTAGCTCACTAGTCTATGAGATTGGCATGTTCGCATAAAGAAGAGTGAAAAATAGTTCGACTTCAGGTATGTTTTGGATTATTTGAATAAACCTCTTGTTGTTTGGTTCCTCAAAAAGTAGAGGAGTAATTTGTGCAATCCGAGGCAAAATTTTGGCAAGTGGCATCCCTGACAACAGATTGCCCTCTCCAAGTTGAGCCTTGATGTCTTCCATTAGTGCCTCGACTGCTGTTTTTAATGATATATCAACAATATTCGCAAACTCAACACTGCAAGAAAAAAGAAATCAAAAAATTCAAAATTACCTCAAAGGTCCAAAACACCTGTGTTAACACGATACAACTTAGTATGCATATCCAACATTTAGGTTCTGGCCTTCTCAAAACAATATACTACCCATAGAACCTAGACTGAAGTCCTATTTATCCCCGAAAACTACAACTTCTTACTGGAAAATGTAGCTAGCAAAACTATGAAAACACGTATCCAAATTTATTGTCCCCCAAATTGTTTAAGTTTCAAAGAGGGATTCAGATTTAGAGAAGAAAAACCTGATAATGTTTTCTTAGACAAAAAAATATACTACCAAAGTTTACTTTTTGAACTCAATCCCACTGGCCCAGCATTCACACCCAGTAGGAAAGAAATTTACTGAAATACAGTATTTATTGGTACAGAAATTTGATATTGGAAAGAGGTGATTAGAAGGCATTCCATCCAGATCAAAAAAAAAAAAAAAGGCATTCCGTCCTTTTGCTAAAAACACACTTGCAAATAAAATTAAGCAGCCTCAGCTCATGGTAGTACATCACTTGAAATAAATCCAGTAGTTCATTTTGCATGGTTTCCAAGGGATCTTTGTCTACACCTACTATAAGATTTTGCACTCAGTAAAACTGTTGCTGGCAAAAACTAGTAATACTCAAACTTTTGTAACAGAGGGAAATGATAGTACCTCGATAAAACAGCCTTTGTCTCCACCATGAGTTGATCAAATTTGGTAACATCAGAAAGATTTGTGCCATCACTATCAGAGAATGCAACAAATTTGTAGAATCTAGCATCCTCCGGCATTATATAGTCCACCCACTGAAGAGGGCTTCCCATGCTCATGAAAATGTCCAATATCTTAACAACAGTTTCCTGAAGTACAGTCGAGTTGAACAAATCCTTCAACTGTTTTCTGCAAATAGAAAGTGCTGAATAATTCAAAGACAGTAAGATAATTATTCTAGATTCTCGAAATTTATTTGGGAAAAACATATTCAGTTAGGTGCAGGGAGCTTGAGGGCTATAACTGACGGTAGATAGTTCTGGTAATGTTTAGTTGAAGCATCACAAACACTGTAATTTGCCTGACGGAGGATCAGAAAAGCTACTATTTTTCAGGAGGGTCAGATTTACATTGCAGGCCTAATGTGCAGTGACCAAAATTTCATTCAAAACATAAAATGTTTCAATTTCATGGCAAACTGCAGTAAATCAGGAGTTGAATCTCGAAATTCCTGTGCTTTGGTTGACACAGTATAATTTCGGGTAAAAATATAATGTGCCAGGCGTGCTACTGGAAGATCCGAACATGGCCAGTATCATCAACAACAAACTTGTTTCGTTTCTCTTGAAACATGGGATTTTGTGGCCTACAGTAACACCTTATTTCCTTGTTTAAGTGAAAACAAACAGGTAGCCAAGGACTCCACTGCTAATCAAACCCAAAATCTCTATTTCCATGAACTAGCACCTTATCAATTAGGCCATGGAGTCATATATTAGTTTTCAATTTGATTAGGCATGAAACTTGTGAAATATATCCAGTCATTAATAAATATACATAAATCACAGTTTGTGTTTCCTTATGTATCCACTCCATTTTTTTCCTGTTTCTATTATGTGTTCCGAAAATAAACTGAAACATTCTGATTTTGGGATGACAGAAACAACCCACAGAAACAAAATTTCGACCATTGCTAATGTGCATTCATAGCAGTCACTGGCATCAGTTAGGAAACCACACTACCCTTGGACAAGGTTCTAAAACCCGCTAGGCGCTTCTAGGGCGGCTGGGCACCTTCTAGCTTCTAGGCCGAGTACTCGGTGCCTAGTCGGGCGACTAGTTGGGCTAGTCGGCGAGGGGCCATCTAACACCTAGGCCGCTAGGCGGTGGCCGAGTCGCCCAGACCACCTTTTCGAACACTACCCTTGGAACTGCAAAACGACCTTAAAAGGCTGGAAGGTAACTGTTAATTGTAAAGACACTCGATCTCAACCCATGAAACCAACGGATGAGATTAGAATACTCTATGTCCCACCTCTCCATCCCCTCACGTAATCTCTCTCCCTCTCTGTAACCTAACAACACACTCCTCCCCAGCCCCTCCATCTCACCCACCACTGGCGAGCTCTCTCTCTCTCTCTCTCTCTCTCTCTCTCTCTCTCAACCGCACAGTAGCACTGGTAACAAATTTGAGGCTTTTTGGCAAACCCATCTCCACCCTCTCCGACCTCAACCATAGCACCTGTAAGTCCCAATCTCTCTCTTTCTCCAAACGACAAGCAGCAGCTTTTCCACTTTCCTTTTTCTCCCCCTTCTGTTGAAGGCAAAATTTGGGGCTTTTTTTGTTTTCTATATTTCTGGTGCTTATAATCGTTGATGCATGTTCTAGTATTTGGAACAGTGGGTATTGACTGGATTTTAATTTAGTGTAACGTTCACTTGAACTCCTCTGGCTGCTTTATGCTTGCAGAAATTAGAATTTGATTTACTGAAGTACTTCACAAGATTCTTTTCAGTTGGCTAGTAATTTGGGTGGTAGCTATTGTGAGTAGACCCATTTGTTTCGGTGAGCTCTGTTCGACCTGGAAATATACCAAAAACTTCATCTGTATCAGTATCACCATTTGATTTTAGATACTAAGTTTCTCTTAGGAAGGATAAAGATCACCCTTTGGTTTGCTGATGATATTGTGGATGATATAGAGGTAATTTCAGTTTCAACAACAATAATAGAACCCATCTAGTCACCAATCATTGGGGGTAAAATGAAATGATCTGTTTATGTATATATATATATATATATATATAGAGAGAGAGAGAGAGAGTAATTCAATATTAAGTTCTCATCTCGACCGTTGTTTTCAAAGGCTGAGATGGAGCATCTTCTTTTGTGTTTTTTGTTGTGTCCCTGGAACCGCCTCCATATATATTAATATAGGGGTGGTTCCGCTCACAACATAATTGACACAACTTTTAACACAATTATTCGGTAATAGTAGTAACATTAAGGGCACATGCCATGTTTTACAAGACTTACCCCAAGAGGACTTCAGATGCTGCAGCCTGCATGTTAGAAATCAAAGTGGACATCCCATAGTTGGAAAGGAAATCGGCACTTTTCAGGAACTGCTGCAATTCATTCCTGTCAATTCTATCATCTTCCTCCTGTAAAAACAAGATTCAAAGAAAAAGAATGATTTCTACTAAACAACAAATTATCACACCCAATAAAATGCCGAGGTCATAGAATTGTAGGAACATAAAACTATGATTGTACTCTCTTGTTCCGAATCCTATTGAATACCACCAAGGAAACGGACACAACGGATTCATGTAACCGACCCCAATTGATTGGGAATAGGCTCAGTTTGATTTTGTTTGGTACCACCTAGGAACATTCTTTAGAAAATCTCATCACACTAATGTACTACTGCATACCAACTACAATGAATATTCACTTCTCAATTGGAAAAACCAGAACAACACGAGGCCACATACTAACTTCAGTTGATCAGTCTCAAGAGGGTTCTCAAAAATCCAATTTGCTGAGACCAAATCACAAATAATATCTCCAGGTCCAAGTTTCTAATTTTACAGAAAATCTGTCCCCAAAATTGAAACCAGATTCAGAGCATATCTGTCTATTCATTGGCATCCCACAGTATACTAAATGCATAGCAAGGCCTCTTTACCCATCGGTTATATAAAGACTGAATTTTGTGGACTCAAATCTTTTGTATATAGAATATGCCCCCATTTCAAAGCAGGTTTCATAGGTTGGGTGAGATAAAATCAAGGGTTGATTTTATCAAGTGAGGAAGAAAGTTGATAAAATCTGAGATTTTTTAGTGCAAAAGTCTGAGATTTTATCAAACTTTCTTCCTCACTTGATAAAATCTAGTGTTGATTTTATCAAAATTTGATAAAATCAAGTGGGAAACTAGGCCGTTATCTATTTATGCATTGGCATCCCACAGTAGTCAACTACTAATGCGTAGTGAGGCCTCTTTACTCGTTAGCTATATATTTTCTTTTGCCAACTTTATACTAGCACATCATATTGATCTAGAAATGATGACATCACGAACTATACGATTCGTGTCAACAGAATAGAGATAAGCTATATGCAAGTCCTGAACCAGAAGGGAAACTAGCATATACTATAAGCATAGTACAAAACCTAAGAATTAGAGATACAATTTCTCTTTCTTTGAATTTCTATATCAACTGAACCAAAAGCATGATAGAACTGGGAAGTTTTGACAAATTAACTGCTAGCGATGTGAGGGATTCAAAAGCAACCAACATATTGGTAATTCCTAATTTGTGCAATGCAAATCAAGAAAACCACGGGTACTGTTGGGTACAAACAAAAACAAACACACTAAAAACACAAATAAACGCATAATTTGCAAGCACAGATTGGAAGGGAAAGAACAATTAAATGGTGAGCATGATCATCTCCATGCTTCACCCTTTGACACAACTCGTAAAACTACCAATCTAGAACAGAGAGGACTAAATTAACATAACAACTGCAAACCACCACCAACTACTTTCACATGTAACCAACAAAAGAGAAAGGTTTACGTATACCGAACTAAGGCATCAGCAAAGGAATCTAGTAGAAGTATTAATGCTGCAGTGCACAAGATGCACTGCACGGTGTAGTGCATATCATCCGGCCGTCCATTTCAATAATGCACGGCTTGGATTTAATTCAAACAACCGACGATCAGATTCAATTCAAGGCTCGGATTAAATCCGAGCCGTGCATTGTCGAAATGGACGGTCGGATGCCGCACTACACGGTGCAGTGCATCTTGTGCACTGCACCATCCCCCGAACCAGTAAAAGATATACCCCATAGCAAGACTATGATTCTAAAAAACTTCCATAGAATACAACCAATAAAATGAGAGGATGCAAGATGCATATGTTTGTTCGTCAGTGATGGACAGGTGAAAGAGCCAATGTTACGTACTTAAAGCAAGAACAAAATAACACTTACAGGCAGATGGGAACTTCCAAGACCGCGTGCTGTGTCAATATATAAATGTCGCCCTAATATGTTGACTTGAACTCTAATATATAAGCTAAGCATTGTCATTGCCCAAAGGGACACTACCAGTCTTGTGAAACCTGCACAGGGTACACAATTTAAAAACTTCCATTTTAAGAGAACAAATGAAAATGTAACCGAGCACCATATTTGTAAGGAATGTAGAAGATTATTATGTTTGTACTTAGAATTTTGAGCCTGTCCCATAACTCAAGTTTCTCAGAAGTTGTCATAGTGTTGGGCTGACCCTTCCCTCTTATTAGCCTCTCAGTCAATTGCATGATGTCTAGCTCTTCTGCAACCCGACTACTTAAATACAGCATCGCATGAGGCAATGTTGTTGTATCCGCTATAAGTTGAATGTTCTCAAAATGCGCTTGCATTCTATCAATAAAATTGAAAAACCACAAAAATCAGAAAACCCAGACAAATTTTCTCCTTGGACAATAATTACAACAATATCCGTTCAAGAAATGCAAGAAAGCTGAAACTTTGTTCTTAACTGGGCCTTGATGAGTTCATCATTTTCACGCTCGCTGGCAAGTTCTCTCTCCAGTTCAGAACGCCTACGTGTGTGAGCATCATAAAGCCTGTAGAGAAGATAACCACTTCCCAAAACCCCAACTGTAACGTAAACCTTCCTTCTGTGCCTTCTCCAAAGCTCCCTATCAGACCAAAAATTGGAAAACAAATGAAATAAATCACAAAATAAGTTCAAGTATGCCAACAATCCAAATAATTTTCCTCTCACATAAAATGAAAATCTACAACCAATAAACCGAAAACCAGAAAGAAAAAAAAAAAAAAAACCTTAAAGAAATCTATAATCACCTAAACGAAGAAAATATATAAACAACCAAGAAGAACTAAGCAATCCAATCCCAAAAATAGTTAGGCCGTGTCTGAAACAAAATAAAATCCAAAAGAAGCTACCAACTTCCTAAAACCCCAAGTGTAAGATAAACCTTCCTCCTATGCCTTCTCCAAACAATCGAACCACATCAAATGATCGGAAACAACTCAAAATGAATAAAAGTAAGTGTAATAAACCCCACAGTCCAACTAATTACTAAAACAAATACAGTTAGCCGAAGATACAACCAATTCATCCATGAAGCAAGAAAAAAATTTCCATTTTAAGGAATTTCTAATGAACGATCAGAAACAATCAGTCGAGGCTCAAAGACAATTTGTCTTTGCCACACTAGCCATTCCCATATCCAGACTTAGAAATTCACAATAATGATATAAAACCTATTTAAGCCTGCAAATTCAGCAAAATAAAAAGAGGAAGGGCGAACTAACCACATTCAAACTCTCTTATTATTTCGGCGTCGAAGCTCCGTTTGATTTCCCACCTGCCTAACAACGGCTGGACTCTCCCTCGGTCTTTTTCTCAAGAACCGAGGATTGACCTGAACAAAAACAGAAACCCATTATCAGCAAAAACAAAAACCCATTAGCAGCAGCCACGAAAATCTCTACAAGTGTAAACCCGATTAGGGCTTTAGAAAATCAGTTGTCCATAACTGAAAAATGTAGAAGAAACACAAACCCTAAGCAGAGATAAGGGGCTGAATTTGAGGAAATCCTAGAGATATTAGGGCTTAGATCACAACTCACATGAGATGAAGTAGAGATGATTTCGAATCCTGTTGGGGTAATTGGTGATGGAATAGAAGAGGGAAGGGACTGAAAAATGGTGAAGCTGCGGTGTACGGTGGATGATGGTCCGCGT
This sequence comes from Gaultheria prostrata, assembly GCA_036023075.1. Lineage (NCBI taxonomy): Eukaryota > Viridiplantae > Streptophyta > Magnoliopsida > Ericales > Ericaceae > Gaultheria > Gaultheria prostrata. The sequence continues at coordinate 18,041 of JAXBDA010000385.1, read as the reverse complement.
ATCAGCGTGGTGGAGCTGCTCGAACCTCGAGATCAATGGTAGGGTGAGAGAAGAACTACGGGAATGTTCATTAAGCCAGCTTATTGTTTTTTTTTATTTTTTATGTAATGCACGGAGTACGTGTATCAATTTTAGAAATACTCAATTTGATTTTTTTGACTTTTATGAGTTAATTGAATAGGCTAACATATAATAGTATAAACAATATCTAGTAAAACATTCTAGTATATTTTAAGAGAATTTTAAAACACTTTATTTTATATTGTTATATTTAATATTAGGGTGGGTTGGGTTCTCGTGTCTGATATTTTAAAATTTGGGAATCGATTCGAAACCCAAAATTTACTTAAATTTCAACTCGTAACCAAACTGAACTATACTTCGAAACCAACCAATACCGATATCTTGACGAGTATCAGGTAGTCGGTTTCCAAGTGATGTTGTTCACCGTCACCTGAAACATGTACCTGTTAGGGGTGTACAAAAAACCGAAAAAACCATGAAATCGAACCGAACCAATCTATTTGGATTGGTTCTGTGGTCTAATGGATTGTTTTTGGTTCCAAAAAAACTAGAACCGTGTACTACGGTTCGGTCCTTGGTTTCATATTTACAAACCATGGTTCGAACCAAACCGGACTGTTATATATATGTGTATATATATATATTATATATATATATATTAATATTACCCTTATTATTTTTTTAACTGGATATTAATGTTACCTCGAAAATTATAAATATGGTTGCATCTGCCATGAAGGCATGAACCATCTATATTCACTATATGTAGTTTCATTTTTAATATTAATGAAAGTGTTGCGATTGTTGTGCGGTTTATTTTGTTGGCAATTTTAATAAACTAGTGGTATGTTATTCTCGTTTTTTAACATGGTTTAGAACCGGAAACCGAACCGATCAAATGGTCTGGTTCTGGTTTGGTTCCATATGTGTGATAGTCTGGTTCTGGTTCTCAATTTTTTAGAACCGTAAAATATGGTTCGGTTCCTGAATTTCTACAAAACCGGTCCAAACCGGACCATGTACACCCCTAGACCCTAGTACCTGTATGTATGATCATGTTTGGGTTAATACCACTGTTTGTACCCTAAGCTATCACCATTGTGTTTACTTCGTCCCTAACATCTTAACTTATCACGTCCCTTACCTATCTAATTGTGTGATAATCCAATTGGGGAAAAAAAAAATTCATCAAATTGAAAACGGACATCCCAATGTGGACGGATAACCTAGCACGTGAAGGACGTGTGAGTGAATATCGGCCTATTTTGGTATAAAAAGTTAAATAAACTTTTTGTTTTTTGACTTATTAAGGGAAAAAGTAAAATAAGTTTTGGACTTATTTTGGCCTAAAAAACACTTAAAGTTACTTATTAGCCCAAAATCAGTACTATTAAGTCAAAAAAGCAAAAAGTATACTTAACTTATTAAGCCAAAATAAGCCTACGGCCTATGGTTGATAGACAAAATGGACTTATTTTTATTAAGGATAGTGATTTTCACACCTTTTTTTTTATTATGGAAATGGATCCTCTCCAATTCATATTTTGGACTGGAGGAGATAGTCATAATCTCTGAGCAGTCTATTTGTTGCCAACAATGGTCTGGATTTGCTCATAAACATTTATCGGTGGGAGTTGGGACAGTCATAAACTATGAGTCGTCTATTTGTTGCAATCAATAGTTTGGATTTGCTAATAAACTCTTACCAATGAACGGTCCCGGAGAGGATCCGAACCCTTTTTATCATGATCTTCCTTTCATGAGTGGATTTGTGAGAGACCTGATCTTTCATTATCTTTGAGGTAGGTGAAGAATATAAATGTTAAAAAGAGGGCAGTAAAAAACAGTAAGGGTTTTGAAGTCATGGAGCATTTTCATGGGAATCAATTGAAATTGTTATAATTTGAAAGGACTTATTAGTAGTACTATTAAGTATACTTACCTTGCATGTCATTATCAGGTGTCCAATTTCGAGAGTGTGTGCGCGAAAACAAGTGTTCCCCAAGGGAAAAAATAGGGGAGCTTGGGTTTGAGAAAGAAAGGGTTAAGGAAAAATGGATTGAACGGAGGAAGAGAGAATTATGGAAATAATGAAAGGGGATTTGACTTCCTGTCCGCGGGGTGTGTGATGTGCAACGGCTTTGGGGGCCATCTTGAGTCTCATGTAGTATGTAGTCTATAAAAAAAAATTAAATTAGATCAAAAAATTTTGATCGTCTCACTCACAGAGTGACTGGTTTAAAAAGTTTTACCACTGAAATAATGACCTATTCCCTATGCCTCCAAAAATAAAGATTCCCTAAATTCCAAAATAAACTAAAATTTCCAAGTAGTAAGTGTGTGTTCAAGAATTGGCAAGCATAATGTTCGAGTAACAATCTTTCAATAGAAACTGAAAGAAAAACACAATATTCACTCAATTCAACCAACTGCAAAAATAGAGAAATTCTTCTGTGCCGAGCGGGCACCATCCTATGTGGTACCCGGGCACATATCTCAGCCGTCGAAACACTTTTTGGACGGTCTAGATTTTAAAGAGAGAAAGAGGGGGGGAGAGAGAAATCTGGGTCATCCAAAACACTTTTGGACGGCCGAGATCACGCTCAGCACCACCCGGCACTGAAATTTTTTTGGCAAAAATATGCATAGATGTATCTATATCAACCAAATTATATTATAGTTGTACATCATACAAACTTCCCTAACAGTCATGGACTGTTAAATCAAAAGGAAAAAACTCATGCACTGAGGTGGAGTGGATACATCAGCCAATTTCCTTCAAGGCATTGATCTCTTTGTATATACAAATCGTGCGCACGAGGAATTATTGATGTACCTAAATGGTATTTTTCTGTACAGTGTACACCCATACACAGCCATAGTTTACACGTATCTATACATCCTGCCGGCATACAGGGCACGAGCCATGTCTAATGAGCCACTTATCCACACAAGTCAAGTGGAATGTGTGGTGACAACTGGGCAAGCTTCTAGCAATCTCCCCAACTTCAATATCCTGTCAATGCAAGCAACAAAGGACCATTGTTATCTAATATCTGATATACGTACGCCATCTGATTCATACACCATGTATATGACCGATGTGAATCCAAATTTTGTGACAAAATTGGGACCTGTAAACATATTGAGCAGCAAATGCTTTGTACTGCATGGACTTCATCCAACGTAACTAGACGTGGTAGTTTACTCAAGTCTTCCCCCGACGACAATCCTCTGGATGGGACTTCACCGTGTGCATCATAAACCTCCTCATAGCTTATGATGGCAATGCTCACCTAATTATCCAAGTTATCTTAAGGTTAGATATCAGAGAAAATACAACTGCATGAATTTTAATAATGAAAGTAAGAGGCTCTTTTATTACAGAAGGCAGAAGAAGTTTGGAATATTGACGTATGTTCACAAATTAAGGGGGAAATCATCAGATGAAAATTCCAAAGCACACTGAAACAATGGGATGTAATATCACTGGAGGAGAAGAGAAGGATAAACCTGCCATACTTACCGAAAAAAGAAGAAGGATAAACCTGCAAACTGTAGGCCGATAATATAGCTGGTGGAAACTGTTCCTCCACAAATCTACCACGGAGAAGCTCCTCTATGAAATCTGCCTAGTAATAGAAGATAACAATTAGTCTAAAGAGCAGCTAAGAAAGGACACTGTTGATGTCAGAGAAACAAATAAGTGAATGAAAGCACGGCAGCACGCTAACCATGGATGATGAACTCTGTGACCCTGAGAGTTCAGAACACCAATAAGCACGGAAAGCCTCCAAAACCTCTACAGATAGGATCCTCCCAGCGATGGCACCAAGTCCAGCTCCACGGATGACACCACTGTCAGATGCCCTACCTGCTAAAGCTCCAGTGATAGCTCCAGTTAAAGCCCTGGCTGCAAATGAAACACATATAAGCATGTGATTTGAGCAAGACTATCGTTACTATAGTGAAGCACATAATGAACAGAGGTAATAAGCTCATGTAAACAAAAACAAAAATAAAAACAAAAACAAAAACAATAATAATAATAACAACAACAACAACAACAGTAATAGTAAGTTCATGTACTCAGGTTCCCCATATCCGCTACTAGATAACAGATGAATGACTTGTTTCGTGAGTAAGATTTCCTATTTGGCACAAAATGCTAGGGAACGATTATTCTTTAGCAATATTCATAAGCACTATGTAAGGCGAAAGCTATCCAAGCCATCCCAACCAAATTCCAAACTATGTATACAAATCTCAAGTAGTACCCCTTGAGATTTCAGAACTCATGGGTAGCTAACTAATTTTCTTGTCAGTAAAGAGGCACTAAACCTTGCAAAAAAATACTTGCAAAGAACAAGAATACAGAACGTCATAGTTTTGTGCGCTGTGGCCAAATGCAGACATAGACACCAAACACAGACCTTGGACAAAATACAGAAATGGTAGGTCACCAGGCGCATGTTGGTCAGTTGGTCATAATTATGTAGTGGCTGAAAATTCTCAACCAAGCGACGGGATTTTGAAAGTAATTACATTCTGAAAAGGTCAAAACAGGTGCAGGACATGCTTTGAAACTTGTTCTGAAGTTTTAGGGTCTGAGACATCAGCCAGTTACAAACCCACCAAACCGAGCCTTAATCAGCCACTTATCCAAAAAGAAACAGGTAATTCACCTGTGCAAAGATGTACAACTTGATGAAAATGTCAATAACCACATGGTGACAGTCAAGATCAGTGATATAGCAAGTCCATGCTGTAACTAGCTCATAGCGCCATAAAAATACCACAAAATTGGAAATTGACAATATGACCTAAAACTGCTTCTGTCGTCAGCTCCAGCTACGACTCTTCTTATTCTTTCTGTCCTAGAGACAAGAACAAAATCCGCCACGTGACATAAAAGACTACCTATCGTATATAAGCAAGCAAGTGGAAGGCAACTCAAGCTGTGAAAGGACGGCAACAAAACAAGATTACCATCAATTACAAACTTAAACATGATCTTGGTGAAAACACGCTTTCTAAGGGCCTGACCACTTGCTATCTATAAAGCTGTCCATGGTATATGAGCCAAAGTCGAGAAAGATACTTCCATAAGTACTTTTCTGGATTAAACTCAGAAAGACCTGCTTAAGATAGAAAGAAAGGCTTCATCATACTTAAAGAAGAAATCTAAAACCGCCATACAAGAAAGCTTTAATAATACAAAAACTCGATTTCGATCTGCCATTGGAAGATATAATTTTGTTGTATCTCTTATGAATTCATGCATTTCAATAGAATCAATAAGACAGCCAGAGTTTAGCGGAGGTAAGGTAAGTGGTCGCCATACAGGAAGCAAACTGGCCTGAGCGCAGCATCATTGTTGTTCATTGTATCCCGGAGGAACTACTTGTTAGTAATGGGGAACTGCACGCTGCGCTTCTTCCGCATAGCCTGGATTCTCCATAGAGAGTCACTTTGAAAGTATTACCTACACTCATTCTGACTGAATATGACAGCCAATATGTAAATTTTAGACTATTGTCTTCCACATAGCTGGTCCCAAGCCCGGATAACGGAGGAGGGTTGTGCATTAGGTAGTTGACAGCCAATATGTAAATTTTACCATCATTTCCGAGGGTTAGTCGGAAGCCGAATAAGCTAGGTTGAAAAATCCTACGGGCGACGTAAGGGCTACTTTCCAGCACCCGAACAATTCGTTAGATGATTAAAACATGAATTCGAATATTACCCGAATTGATTGGGGATAGTAGCACTGTAGCAATAGTAGTTGGATGACTGATGAAAATGTTCTTCAAAGAAGATAACCGGATCCAGAGAAAATGAGATTAGCAAAGAGGATCTTCAACAGATATGGAATACTTTACTATATTTAATAGAGAGAGAGACCTGCAGATCGATATACCACAGCAAAGATCGGAGAGAGGTTCGCCGGAGTGGTCACCGGCGGTGGAGATGAGAGCGGAGGGGGAGGGAGAGCAGGAGAGGGAGGCCGCGCGCTATACCAGAAGGCCGCTGGCGCCATTCAGAAAACGCTACCTTCTTCTGTTATGGTTTTGATTCAGTATATCCTAACCTATTTAAAAACATATAAATTCATTAAGATCAATTACTAATTTATTTTTAATTAATACAAAATATTTAAATGATTTGTATTTTTCTTTGTTCTACAATATGAATGTCTTAGATCATCAAAATATTACTTATATAGATAGAAAGTGTATTAAAAGTCCCCTAAGAGTTGTTAGTATGGAAAGGGATATGATTTAATAAATTCAAGTCCATTTTAAGAAGCACAAATTCATTTAGATCAAGTACTAATATGTAATTTATTTATGAGATATTCTTACATTATATGTGTTATAAGAATTTTTATAACAAGAATGTCTTGAATCATTAAATAATAGTCGATGGAAATTGAAATCATCATTATAGTAGCAAAGAGTTCTTAGAAGTTACAGCTAAGACAAACGAAGTCGTTTTGGGGTTACGCCGCAGGTTGAACCTGCGGTATGAGTGGAAAACACAGTAAAACAGCCCTAAAACGACGTCGTTTTGGGGTCATGCCAGGTTGAACCTGCGGTATGCGTGGAAAATACAGAAAAACGACCCTAAAACGACTTCGTTTTGGGGTCATGCCGCAGATTGAACCTAAGGTATGCGGGGAAAAAACAGAAAAACAGCCCTAAAACGACGTCGTTTTGGGGCTGTTGTTGAAGAAAGAATCGCTAAATTTCAAAGATTGAAATCGGGTTGCTTTCCCTTCTCTGCCAAATCAACGCGATCCACGACCACCGCCGCCGCCGACCTCTGGTAGTCGAACCGCCACAACCTGCAGCTTCCACCTCCTGCAACCACCACTAGCAAGGTTTCTCTCTCTCTCGTTTCAATTTGAGAAACCCTAACATTGTTCAAAACCTCCCAAATGATTGAGACTTTAGGTTTGGTTGGGTTCGGTTTATTCAGTTGAAACCCCCCCTATGTGGTCTGACAAATATTGTAAGGTATTTTTTGAAAATTTTTAGTGTTGTGCAACAGAGAGATTGATTTTTGCTGCTTGATATCTCCATTTTCTACCTTTGGGAATCTGTGCAACCCACTGTTAATAGTTATGGTTCTGTATTTTTGCTGCGTGATATCTCCATTTTCTACCTTTGGGAATTGATCTGCAAATATAATCAGTTAGAAAAACTAAGTATATATTTGATACTGTTGGAAATTTTACAATTTCGGTATAAATTAAAATGGGCACGCGGAGAGTCTCACGAGGCAACCGATGGATACATTCCCCCTTGTGGTGAGATTCAATGGCTTCATTTAATTCGTCAACTCATTTTCCACAGCCATTCCTTGCAAGCTAAGTAGGATGACTTGGAAGGCTGTTGACTTGGGTAGACTTGGCCAAAAACTTGCCGGCTTAGTTCATCTATAAAATGGACAGTCCGGACTTGGGAAAAAAATAAGTCCTTCGTACTCTATAATTCACTTTCGAAAATATCTTTCTTTGAGAGAGAGAGAGAGAGAGGCAGACGCAAGTAAGTTCGCCAAGACAGTCGACGGTGGTGTTCCGTAGGCTTGTGGTTTTAGCCGTTTTATCCTGGGACAAAGACGCCGGTGAATCCTATAACACCCACGTTATATGTAGATGAGAAAACGTGGCTTAGAATGGAGTCTTACTGGTATATGCCAAAAGAGTAATCTGTTTGGATCACTCGGCACTGGCTTGGAATAAGCTATTTATCTAGTCCGTGGGCTCTGTTTGCGGAATCAAACCGTTTGTTATAGTTCTTTCTGAGAACTACTTTGTTATGATCCTTCCCCTTGTCTGGTTATATTTCCTTGGAAATTCATTTCAGAATATTTAATGAAAATATGGTAGACCAATTTTCATTTCAGTTTTTTTAAGGATTCTACATACGATGTTTTATTTGGTTGATGAAATATACTTGAGTTTGATTATGGTTTGATACATAAATGGACCACTCCTTCCCCTGTTTTTTTGTCACCATTTGTGCATAGAATCTGAAGAAGAAAGATCTGCCCTTTGTCTCATGGATGGTTTTGCTAATCGCATTAGTGTCCTGTCATATAAGGTCGACCAATTCAATACTTAATTCGACACTCACTTCAGTAGAATCTTGGGACACCTTAGACAGTCTCCTCTAGTTGTTGTTATTACCGATATTCTCAGTAACTGCCACAGATTTGCGTACTGTGGATACAAGGAGCGAGCCAATTTCAACTTGAGAAAGTCTAATTAGTTAAAACATTCATAATTTTACATAAGAATTGGCCAAGTTTTACTTTTTGGAATCAAATGATAAGATGTTACGATTGGAGCGAAACGCTGAATTAATGGAAAAGCCGCTTAATGGACAGAAATGTGGTTTATGGATCAAGGCTATGATATTGCTAGATTTTGTGTACATCATTATGAAGACATTGTGACACCAGCAAAGAGCATATAGTTTGACGAGACATACTGTCATACTGGTTGGCCGAGTAGACAAGGCTTTCTGGGTTTCGAGTCTTCAACACAGCTAGCTTCAAAGCTTCTAAATTGTGGAAAAAGGAAAAGGAAATGTATTTGTTATGGAGGATACTTAAATTTTTGTGTTTAGACTTTGGTGTTACTTGTATTAAAAAATGACCGTCCAATAAAAATGTGCCACGTTGCGAGTACTTGGAAACATAAAGGAGCAAAGGACATAATTGCTTGCTCCACTAAAGATGAATTCGAAGGTTAAGCCCTTCATTTGTGAAGGAGGACACGTACAAGATGAGTATTTTCATGTGAACATGGCTTCATGTATCTCAGTATGTTGTAATGGGCTCAAGTCATGGTTCACACTTCACAGGCTATAAAATTAGAGGACGAGGACAGAATTAGAGGTCCCGACCAACACACAATTTTAAGCTCCGGCTTCAATTCTATCTTTTTCTGCTGCGGACACATTATGTATAGATTTTTCTACACATTTCAATTCACGCAATTCCTTAGTTGTAACTTCTAGAGTACTTTAGATAATGGAAAATCACGAGCATTTTCCGTTCTAACGGCATTATTCATGTTTGAGTGCCGCGCTCAGTCTTACTACATTGCTTGTGAAAATTGTGAAGTCTTCTTCCGTGAGGCAAAAAAAAGAACCAGAGGTGGATTTTATGCACAACTTGTCTATTCAGAAGTCAGTCCATCCACACTTGGACCAACCGCAATCCTGACATGGCTGTGCATCTCTATTACACGGCTAATGCGTTGTTTCGCTTTTCCGAGGTGCAATCTTTACTCAATGGAAGAGAAAGCAGTTGCTTGATCATATCAATGCGGAGGCAAAGATTAACTAATTAAAGAGCGCGTAAGCTATCCCATAATACACTGACTTATTAAAAAAAAAATTGTGGAGGCAAATGTGCAGCGTAGTTACAAGCAAGGAATAATACCAAATATTGGCTTGGGGTTGGGTGTTTTAAACGGATTCATGGTTGGAATTGGAATATACAGTTGGGCAACAAATATAACTTATGCAGGATATTCTGCAGACTCCATTGTTGTCCTTTTAGTAAATCCACGGGCACCGACTTAAGGATACTATAGTGCACAAATCAGTTTGCGGAGTCCATTTTTGAGTTCCGCACAAAAAATTTGAACTGTTCATTAATATGACTCGGTATCGGTTGTATTTCTGTTTTCTACTTTCTCGTTTTGTAGAAATCACGGAAAACTTGCTTGGTGGAGAGGTTTTGGAACCTATTTTTCCACTAGTATTTTAAAAGAATGATAATTCTAAAGAAAAACACTAGAAAGATATATCCAAATACCCTCAAATTATTTTAACTAGACAATATTGAAGAGTAAAATATGAAAACTTGTCTCGTTTTCGTCCCAAACTGTTTTTGAAAAGATTTTTATAATTTCATACACAAATATGTGTTCTTAATTTCTGATATTAAAACTGTTTTTTGTGTTTTACAAAACACCATACACAAAAAGAAACATCGTAAAAAAGGAAAAAAAGAAATATTGCAAAAATGAACTCAAGGCCATGTTTGGAGGATCCGGGGCGGCTTTAATCTGAGTCGTTGATCTCGGCAATCAACGGCTCAAATTTCATCTCAGCAAGTAACAACGGAGAGCTCAAATCTGTAAAATATCGAGATGAAATCAAAATCAATAAAAATACATCTAACGACTCGAATAACGTATTACAACAGGGCAGCCGTTTCCATGTTTGGATCCCCATGAATTTGGATAAAAGTACTACAACAACACGCTTTCTTCTTCCGTGTCCGACACAAGGCACGTTTCTTCTTGCTTCTGTGTAACTTTCACCTCCATTTCCTCCCTCCCCAAGCAAAGCACCCAAAATGTAATCCTCTCCTTCGCTTCTTCTCTACATAAAACACAAACCCATCAATAAGGACAATCCCAGCCGTTCACCACGCCACCAAGGACACCAGTCAAATCCCCTCTTCTCCACCTCTATAGATAGAACAGATAAACAGATCAAACCTATCCAATTCGATTTTTTCTCTCATCCCAATCGCTCTCTCTATCCAACAATGGTTGTTTCGGGTGGTGATAGGTCGGAGATAGCCTTCTTCGACGTCGAGACCACGGTGCCGACCCGACCCGGCCAGGGCTACGCTATTCTTGAATTCGGAGCTATACTGGTTTGCCCCAAGAAGCTCGTTGAGCTCGACAACTACTCGACCCTGGTCCGACCCGCTGACCTTTCACTCATCAACACCCTCTCTGTTCGCTGTAACGGCATTACCAAGACCGACGTCGTTTCAGCTCCCACTTTCTCTGAAATCGCCGACAGGGTCTACGACATTCTCCAGGGTACGCCTCTCTCTCTCTCTCTCTCTCTCTCTCTCTCTCTCTATATATATATATATATATATATATTTCAATATGTCTTGTGTATGTATATATGTTTTGGGTTTTCTGGGATTTTGTGATTTTGGGTTTTGAATGGTGTTTTAGGTAGTGTTTTTTCTGTATACGTAGATATGTGATTTTGTTGTACCAAAAAAGTGGATGTATGATTTTTGGTTTTCTGGGATTTTGTGATTTGTGTTTTGACATGGTGTTTTAGGTGGTTTATTTACGTATACGTACTACGTGCATATGTGATTTTGGGTTTTATGGAGTTTTGAGATTAGGAGTTGATTGGGTTCATTGGGTAGTGTTTATGTGTATGCTTGTCATGTATGTAATATGTATGTGGTTTTGGTGGGTTTCTGGGTATTGTGATCTGGGTTTTGACTGAGTGTTTTGGGTGGAGTTTTTATGTATAGAAAGAAGTATACGTTTTTTGGTTTTCTTGGAACTTTTGATTAGGTTTTTATTGGGTGAATTGGGTGGTGTTTATATGTATACTCTTCATTTATGTATGTGTAGTTTTGGAGGTTTTATGGGTATCTGGGCTTTGGGTTTGATTTGAGTGCTTTGGGTGGTGTTTGTAGGGAGGATATGGGCGGGTCATAATATACTGAGGTTTGATTGTACTCGCATTCGGGAGGCATTTGTGGAGATTAATCGGCCGCCGCCAGAGCCGAAGGGGACAATAGATTCATTGGCTATATTGACGCAGAAGTTTGGTAGGAGAGCTGGTGACATGAAGGTATACTTCTCTATTGAAACTGACTTTTGTGCATTTTTATGGTGACTTCGTTCTTAAATGTTGACTCCATAAAAAAATTATTGTAGCATCTAAACTGACATTTGTGCCATGTTGACTTCCTTGTTAGTTTTGAAAGACCATGCAAATCACTCGTACACTATGTAGAAATATGAAACTGACGTAATACTCATCTTTCACTGACTCACCACTTAGTTGAGTGGTCGTAATTGGCTTCCTACTGGGTAAGATTAGGTGAATTTATGATTCATATTCCACTACGTATGTGGTGAAATGAAATTCTAACAAAAAATGGTGATGTATTACAGCCCAATTATATTGGGTTGTATAAGGTAAATGATAATGCCAAAACTCTAATGCATAAAAGGCTTGTACCATGTGCAGTGTACAAACTTTTTATGCACTGGAGTTTTGGCACCATCAAAAACAGTTTTGGCATTATCACCGCCCTTGTATAATTGGCAATTGGCTTTGAGTTATTCCTGAATTAGGGAATGTGAATTTTCCAATTGAAGAATTCAGGAAATTGTACTCTCTGTGCACATGGTCTTTCATTTTCTCCAATGACCATGTTAGTGCAATATATTGCCTTAACTTTATTCATGTTCTTATATGTTGCGTTTTGCATTTAGTTGCTGAAATTTCAACACCCCTCCATATTCTCAATCTTCGGATTTTTTTCACATTGCTTATTTCTGATCTGTTGTTCTCCTCATGTATCTATTATCATGCGTAGCTATGTTCAATGTCCATATAACTGTCACGTGGATTTAGGATACATTGTGTTACCCTTTCTCTGATTCATCTGTACTCTGTAGTTTCCCCTTTCTGGATGTATTCAATCATCATCATAGAATGTGAACTAGTGTGACAATCATCTAGTAACCAAGGAAAGAACCAAGATTTTTTATTTGAGGAGGTCTAACATGACAACAGGTATTCAATGTTGATTTTTGAAGCATTCACTGCAATTCGACAGGAAATTAATAGTCCTACTTGAAATTAAGCCCAATATCAATTCAGCCTTAACAAAACACATATCATAGACAGTAGCAAGAGCTAAAACTATTTGTTTGTTGATACATGAACTCAGCTGTATCAAAAGGGAATCAGCAATTTGGAGATCCCAAAAATCATGTTTGATCAAGTCTCTAATGAATTTCGAAGACATTGCAAAGAATCACAGTTCGTGTTGTTGCAAAGCGTAGTTTCCACATTATTCATTGCTTAAAATACTTGTTACGTTTTCAAGAGACTGTACTGTGAGTGTAAGCACAAGTACTACCATTCTATTGACAAATGAGACAATACATGTAGACAGTTATAGCCATTACGAACCATTTACAACATAGTCCAGGAATGCTTGACAAATTTTTTTGAACTTGGATTCCGAACAACATTATGCTTGTAATAGTTAAATTTCATTCTCAGCTGATATGTATTTAATGACCTTTTGAAATTGTGAGAGGCCATGCTAATGCGATATAAGATATCTCATCTTTTTCAAGAAGGGTTGTACAATACAAAGCCATCTGCAAAATTGATTTACATTACTAAAAACTCTTCAGTGAATTTTAGAAAGAATCTGGATTTATGTTTCACATAGTCTCTGAAAGCTGGGGTGCGAACTTATTTGTTTGAAGTTTGTCTGAAAGGGTTAAAGGAAGGTTGGCTAGGGACTTGGTGAGTCATGTTTTCAATCTTCCGTGTTACAAACTTACAGTGATCTCATTCTGAACCTGGTGTAATCTTCTCCAGTTTCTCTTATATTACTGGACCAAGGGTTGGGTCTAGGCTCTGTCGACGAATTCTAGTCAATGTTGTTTCCTTTGTCCCCCTCTTCTTTTAGGTTTTTCTAAATGTTATGGTCCACATCTAATCCATGAGGCATTGTTATGGCAATTTGACTTCTTGGACTCGAGCAGATACGCTAATGGATTTGACTTCTTAATTGGACTCGAGCAGATACGCTGGATTATGCCAATGGGATAATTTTATGTGCATTTGCTTGGTTTATACTTTTAAATTCTGATATTATCATATTCTTGTATACAGATGGCCACACTTGCAGCTTACTTTGGGCTTGGGCAGCAAACACATAGGTAATGACGAAATGTGCAATCTCTCCTCCTTGAATGTACATTTTGACCATCTACTCTTCAACCATAGTTTACGTTTCAACTAATTGAATACATCAAATTATATATCGTTTATGCTCCTTTTCGTTTCTTTTCTATTATGTTTCATGTTCACTATGTTGTTAGAGATTCTCTATCTCAAATTCAATCACAGGTTCACGTATTCAAATGGTGGTTAGCCTTGCACAAAAAAAAAACCAAAAAAGAAGAATTCCTTTTTGTAAAACGACTACATTCAATCGAAATTGTCTAATTTAAAACCCCCTAATTCGTTCAAGTTTGGTTTTCTTTTTCTTTGCTTTTCTTTCTTTTGTGGCTTTTTTTTTTTTTTGTTGTGGTCCTTGTGGAGTCTAAAGGGTGGAGTTCATCTTTAAGCACCCTTGGTGTTCACTTAAAATCTGTGATTCTTGCGAAATTTCTGTGTCTCAAATGGCTCTGCCTTTCTCAAACTGCCACATATGCTCCAGAGGTGTCTAGCTCTAACATGCATGCATTAACTTGTTAGAACGACCAATGAAATAAACATAAACAATGGTCCAAATTGTTGTTCTGAGGAATTGTGAGCCTGAGAGAAATTTTAGTCTTTTACTCTTGTCGGGTCTTATTAAAAAGGTCTGATGTTTCTACTCTGATGATTTCTCAGGAGTTTAGATGATGTTCGGATGAATCTCGAAGTTGTCAAGTACTGTGCAACAGTTCTATTCTTGGTAACATTTACCTATTCAAGTTTAAATCTCCTTTTTGAAGAAGGAAGCATCATCAGGCTTAGCCTGCATTAAATTTGACATGCTATATCACAGAATTTAGACATTGTTTTCTCACCTAGTAAAATATGATGTCGGAGAGCTTGCTATGTTTGTTAGGTAACTTGGATCATATAACCAGAACAGTATGCAAGTAGGGGCTTGTGGGAATGGGCCCTTAAGGAGTTTTTTAAAATTAACCTCATGCCCCTATAGAACTGTATTATGCCCATATAGAATTATGATGTGCTCACTCTCCTTTATGCAAATACACTCCTCCTTTTCTGTTTATCAAAAGATGAAGTTACAATTGTAGTCATCTAGTTGCCTTATTGAAGCAAGTTATAAACATATGAGTATTTAGTTAACTCACCTAAGAATGGGGAAGAAAATCTAGTGCGAAGTGACGTGGGAAATCCATTACCCATTGTCATTTATATGTGCCCCTGCTACACTGAATTCCTGAATCTGCTACATATTGGATCTCCATTTCTCACTTCCTGGTTATGTAGGTTGAGAGTTATGCGAAGTTGGTTCATGGAACTGCACTAAAAATCTTCTTTACGTGCAGGAATCAAGCCTCCCAGAAGGATTAATGGAAAATAGTTGGGTTTCTCCAAATGCTGCTACAAGAAGTCGGAGTAATGGGTCAGCTTCTCGAAATGGGATGATCATGGGCACGACAGATTCATCCTCACCAAGTATGAAGATTGAAAATCACCATATATCATCTCCCACTAATCTAAACAGAGAGGAACCTCTTCATGTGCCATCTCTAATGACTCCCATCACGGGTGAAGAGGCTCATTCAGACCCTTTTAACATGGGTCCACTTAGTGTTGTAGTGGAGAGACGAACTCTTCAATCAGACAACATGGATGAAGAATCCAGTTTGGAGTCTTCTGTAAATGTAGCAGCTGAATCTGAGGGTTCCAGTGGGTATCCAGCCTTCTTAGAGCCTGATGCAGTTAATATACCTTCTATCAGTGTGTCGCTTGCCCCATTTAATCGCGGAATTCAAAGAATACAAGTTACGCACAGAGATGTTTTGCTGCAGCTGTGCTGTACTCACTTGAAAGTCCGCTTTGGAGTAAGTACAAAGTTCGTTGATTATGCTGGGCGTCCCCGGTTGAGTTTTGTTGTGGATGCAACTCCAAATCTTTGTCGGGTTCTGGATGCATGTGATGGTCTAGCGCAGAAGTTGTCTGTAGTTTCTGGTAGCAGTTCTGAGTGGAGGCCTATAGTGACCAGAAAGGGTGGCTTCATGAACTCGCCTACTGTCAGATTTCAGTAAGTCTCTCTCTCTCTCTCTCTCTCTCTCTCTCTCTCGCGCGTGCGCGTGCTCTGTGTGTGTATTTGTTAGTGGATAAAAATATAGTTGGACTAACCAGTGGCGTGGATAGGATTTTTGTTCGGTGATGTTGTCCAACAAGTCATCGTGTCTTTCTATAGTGCTACCAATATATTCAAACCAACTTTCACATGAAACCTGGTGATCTCATATACTTTGCTACAGCACGAGCTAAAGTAACTTGTCAAGTTGCTGCACACATTAAGTTCTGGTAAAAGATCAGATTCCCATGGGTTCATGTGAACCCATCCAGGTGACTATAGCTACACCCTTAAGACTAACTGGCTCAGAATTCAGAATAACATGCTAAGTACAATATTGTGAGTTATAACTTTTGGTATATCATATCCAATAGGAGGTTCAAGCATCAAGCAGCAAATTGTTTTGCCATATCACCTTGTTTAGAACATAGTAAGCAATTTTCCTTGCAGCAGTATTATACTGTGTGCTTTACAAAATGGAAGGGAGAAATAGGGGACTGTGGAAGCCTCGAGTGTATTTGTTTGAATGTTGGCTTCATAGTTCATGCTTTTCTGATGTCCAAAAAACGAAGTACATTTCATGCTTTATCTTGTTTCTTCAAAGTAGGAATTTTTTTGAATTAATTTGGGAATCTCGTGGTAAATTCAACAATAACACACCCCTCACATACATGTGGGGACCACACACCATGATGGGTGTAGGCCCCGATGTATGGGACGGTGTAAATGGTTGGAGCCAAAATGGTTGTACAAATAGCATTTTTGTAATTTCAAGGTGGAAACAAAGTTATGATTAAAATCCTGTTGATTCTGTCTATTGTGTAATTTATATTCGCAACAAATGCAGTGCCGGTGGCTAATTTCAACTGTCTCAAATATTCTGTAGTTACTGATACTGACCTTTGATTTTGCAATTTCTGCAGCATACCTACAGTAGCAAATGGGAGTGTTTCCAGATGGCTCACTGAGATATACCAGAAAGAACTCTCCGCCACCCCCCAGAGGCTTGTGTTTAGTAGATTTGACATAGCTGAACTCGATGCCTTGTTCACTCCAGGAACCTTTGTGGACACGTATTTCTCATTGGACCCGTATGACTATCAGCTGAGTGCCGGTATTAGATTAGTGGCGAAAAAGTTGATTATACATTCGAACTGATAGACTCGTACTTCTCCTTGGAGTATTGGCAGAAAAAGTTGATAATACTTCTAACTGATAGGTTGGTTCTCACAGGAATTTGTAATAAATTGATTGTTAGGAGATTAAATTTCATTGCTGTAAGGTTCAAACAGAATAGAGATTGGATACAGAAAATGATGTCAAAGTAATTGAAATTACCATTTGTTGTATTTATTTGAATGGCCTTTCACCGTGTCTTGAGAACTATAAACGAAAAATTTAAAGTACTTGAGTGGGCTAAACCAATCACTAGTCATTCTTTGACAGTAATAAAAATGCCATGGGTCAAATACTCAGAGACCTGGAGATTAGGGCTGCCAGCGGATGGCCCAATCCATTCAAATTGCCCAAATTGAACCGTCGGCGAACTCACCCGAGGTATGTTACGGATTGATGCGGCTCCTAATATTTTGATTTTGGCGGATGCGGTTCGGTTTGGGTTCGATCCACTCATCCCCAAATTTTTCTTTGATCTGTCAAATCCGTCCGATCCGCTCAATCCTCAACCGAACCGACCCATCCGTATATCACTCACGAACGGATTGAGAACCGAACAGATCCGCTCGCAACCAAACCGATCCGTGGACAGGGAGATGGTGAAAATATCAAAGCCGTGCAATACGACCTTTAAAATGTGGTCAAAAGTCAAAACAATACTTACATACAAATCAGTTGGCCGACCAAACAAATTTTATCAATAAATGAGAACACGTGGAGTATTTTGTGAAAAGCCTAAGAAAAAAGGGCACCTTGGCTAAAAGGACACAGTTAAGGAGTTGAGGTAAAATTAGTCCATTGAAACTATTTTCAATGCCGGAGATCCTTTACTGCCCCAACCTTCAAAAATACCCTCAAACGCAAAAGGGATTGCAACTCGTTGACGAAGGAATCAAGCCGGGCAACTTGTCGTCGAACTCCACCGTATGCCAACTCGCTGAGAATAGAGAAGCACGCCGACTCGCCGA
>JAXBDA010000384.1:0-89637 GCA_036023075.1 Gaultheria prostrata | reverse complement strand
ATATAAAGAAAAGAGATAAATAAATGAATTAAATTAATAATATAAAAGAATTAAAAAATTAAGTAAAAAGGGATTTTAGTTAAATGAAATAAATAAAGAAATGAATTTAATTAATTAAAGAGGAGAGCATTTTTGGGGAAACAATTAAAGAGGTAGGGCATTTTTGGAAAAACATGTGGGGCCAGTGGAGGGGTGTGTGTCAGGGGGTGTGAGGATCAATTTACTTCTTTTTCTAAACTTAATGATTTGATTGGTGACCCCACACACTTTTTTTCTTTTCCTCAAAATGTCCAAAACCTTTTTTCTGGAGTAATTGTTAATTTGGAAAGTGCAGCCATATGCTGTAATTTGAGTAATAAAACTTCCGAATATTTACCAAGAAACCATTCACTGATCAATTTTAACTTTATGCCCAGGTTGTTAACTTTATGGTAAATTTAACTTAAGCCCTTGAGATTTAACTTAATGACAAAGACTCCCTTCACGTGTGAGAAATAACTTTAAATCAGGCTTGTTCGTTTGGGAGTTTAGCTCCGGTTTTGAGCCGACTCTGTTTTGCTGACATCATCATTTTTCTCATTTTTCTCTCTATCTCTCTCCACTTATTATACCTGCTTACATCATCAAAACTAAACTAAACCCCCAAACGAACAAGGCTATTCAATGTTCATTTTACCAATACCCAAGCCAACAACTATTTGACCGAACAGTGATGGAATTAGTCAATCGTGGTTCATAATGACAGATTCACGTTTTCAATAATAAAAACTTCTCAAAAATTTTAATTTTTTTTCAACCAAAAGTAATAAATCTGTCATATTTGCCAAAACGGTTCTATCATCAAATATAAACTAAGGGCTGATCAATCATTAATGTCCTAAGGCTGTAATTTGAGTGATAAAACTTCGGAATATTTACCAATAAACCATTCACTGATCAATTTTAACTTTATACCCAGGTTGGGTAAATTTAACTTACAACCCTTCAGATTTACCTTAATGACAGATACTCCCTTCACATATGAGAAATAACTTTAAATCCCTTGTGATTTCAATGTTTATTTCACCAACATCCAAACCAACAACTGTTTGACCAAACAGTGATGGAATATTTAGTCAAAAGTGGTTTATAATGATAGATTCACGTTTTCAATAATAAAATAATAAAAACTTCTCAAATTTTTTAATTTTTTTGAAACCAAAAGTAATAATTTTGTCATATTTGACCAAAACGGTTCTCTCATCAAATATAAACTAAAGGGGTGCTAATAAATTTTACCCTTTTTGATGAAAGCACATCTTTTAATGAGTAGAAACATCATTTTGAGTCAAAGAAATTGAGACTTGATAGGTTTTTATTACTTCTTTTTATCATAAATTGAGAGTGGAGTATAAGTCATTTTCGACTCATTTCATCACGTATTTGGACAGAAAATTGTAGACTTTGAGTGTCGGTGAAACGCTTATAGAAATCACAGGGAGTTTATTGTCATTTTTCATACGTAAAGCGGAACCATTATATTAGGGAAAATCTCAAGGGGTGTCAATGAAATTTACCCTTAATTTTCTAGGGCAGTTGATCTTTATTAGGTGGATGATGGCA
This sequence comes from Gaultheria prostrata, assembly GCA_036023075.1. Taxonomy (NCBI): domain Eukaryota; kingdom Viridiplantae; phylum Streptophyta; class Magnoliopsida; order Ericales; family Ericaceae; genus Gaultheria; species Gaultheria prostrata. The sequence goes on along the minus strand of JAXBDA010000384.1, from coordinate 88,035 downwards.
TGTCACATGTGAACAGTGAACCACTTTTACTTTTCCCTTTCAGAGGCCGAGTGTTCAATTCTTGTTTGTGACTTTTTCTTCTTGTTGTCAAAAAGGAGTATCAATTTCAGAATAACAGCTATATACATCAGGACCTAGCAACATCAGTGTAGGAGACTGCGACCCAATCCCAGGCGAAATTGTCTAATTATCCTCCGTTGTTACTTCTTCTAGGTCTTGTAGTGGGGCAGATGGCGGGTCGTCTGAATGGGCCCAATCGGAGAAGGCCCAGGCAGTCCGACAACCTAGTTGTCACTGGGATCTTGCAAGTTGACGTGTGTAGCTGAGGCGGCAGCACACAAGTGCCAAGTTCGGTCCGGCCATGTGGCATCGGTCTTGGTTTAGCCTCATGGCTTGATCACGTGCTACCTCACAGCATCACACCCGGTAATCCTCATACATTACTTCAGAGCGAGAAGCGGTTATTCATGATGTCATCGAAGGCATGAGCTAGGCACAATCTATGCGCTCTCTATAAAATGACACAGTATTTTACCATACACAATCCTCATTCACTTAAATAGTTTCCTTCTCGGAAAAACCAAGACTACTCAGCCATCAGAGTGCCTCTCGGTCGTCACAAACAAGCTGGGCACTAACATAGTTCCCTGTTTTGCCGAGTTAGATTAGAAGGAGGAACTCATTGTAAATCCGATTCAAGAGATCCGAGAGAGAAGATCCAAATTCAATATCACCTCACAGTTCTTGACAGAGGCTAGCTTCAATGAAGGACTCCAGATGTTAGACTAAGGTTTGCACGGTTTAATTTGTACTATCATTACACTAGTAATGTGGCGAGTAATTCAAGTACTGTTTCCATAATTTTCTTTTGAATTTAAAACTAACTAAGAGTATTTTCGTCGCATGTAGTAAAAAATCTAGAATTAGACGGACGGTTCAGATGGGGTCAGCATGCATGCTCTCCCTTAAGAGACAGCACGCCCCCCGCTTTCATTTCTATTTTACATGGTTCCGCTCCTTAACAAAATTAATCACTATCCGTCCTTCTTCTATAAAAGTTGAGTTGATACTCGCGATGTGTGACACAGGAGACTGTAAATTTGAGAAATTAGCCCCACGAAGCTTTGAATAACTTCGCCAACTACAAATGAACAAATTATTTGAATCTTTATTTTTAATTTTATTTTTACCGAAGATCTTTGTTCTTAAAAGAATTGTCTGTCAACTTGATTACTACTGGTGAGATGAACGGTCCTAAGCAATGACATGGAGTCATGTTCTTTAAATTTTTTAGCTTGGAAACCTAAACTTATCAACTTGATTTAAATAATTAAATACCTCGCCAAAGCTTCGATTCAGCTTGAAAGTCACAATCACCAAATAAGAATTTCAAACACATTATCATTGGAAATGACAGAATTCATCTCTCTCGTCAAACGTTATAATTAAGTTTTCCCGGTGGTAACAATGTTTTTTTTTTTAATAACCGGTGTCCGGACCAGCGTGTACATCTCGACTAATTTCGGGGTGTTGAAGTTAATGACCGGGAAAATCGTTCAAGTGGCCCCGATATTTGCAATGTTGGGCATCCGTGAGATTCGAACATGTAATTTTATAAAAAATAAACTTATTACTTTCTCATACTCACTTGATCAAACCCGATTCGGTGACAGCAAGATTCCACATATTGAAATTTGTAAAGTACTAGAAATAGGATTCGTCGTCCCTGTCATCCAATCCACGGGCATACCCTTGCACTACGGGTCTTCGAGTCGTAACCAAAGAGGTTCTTATATCACTATCATTGGGTTGTCCTTAACCTTCTTGAATTCTTATGTTACGCATAAGCTTTAACGAAATTGCTGACATGAGCCACTGAAAATCGGAATTGGGGATCCTGTAGTGCGGAAGGGTTGTAGTAGGATCCGAGCCGTTGATTGTGTAATCAATGGTCTTGATTTCATCTCGACACATGCATGATTTGAGCCGTCCATTACCGAAATGAAATCCGAGCCGTTGATTACCTAGATCAATGGCTCGCCGGCTCCGCACCACATTCCTCTCCAGTTTCCTCCCATCTCTTGTTTCCTGTTCTCACTTTCTTGGAAAGCATCTCTTGGCTAAATCACCTTCAATGCTCTTTCTACCGTTGAGTGAGAAGGTACTTTTTGACCTTATTTGGGGCACATTGGAGGGCCTATTTGTTTTTTTATCTTTTGAGTGATCGGAAAAAGGGGATGAGTTAAAGTCATCGGATTAGCTAATAAAGGTTTTATGAAAAATATCTGTTTTTTACTTTTATCTCATTGGATAAGGGTGGAGAATATATACTCATAAGTTTTGTACTGAATTTTATTAAAAAAAAAACTATGAGCTAAGGGTTTTTGTAATAATATTGACCGTTGGATCAAAATGGTAAGATAATCCGAAAGTTAGCTTAGGGGTTGTTCTCCAATAGATTTTATAAAAAATTAATAAAATCAAAGGCTTGATTTTACCCATTCGTGAAAAGATTTTATAAAATCTCACATTTTTGCATTATCATAAAATCCATTGGAGAACCAAGCCTTAGTCTCGAAATTATTAATCCTAAGGGGGATGTGGGATAGAATAGTGACTAATACGACGAATTAACAGCACAAATTAAACCCAATTCATAATCCAATCCCATACCCTTGTATGATTACCGATAGGATAGTGGGCCTCCTATGTTTTCTCGTAATCTTTTCTTATCCTTGAGGCCTCGTTCTTCTACCTCAAAAAGTCAAAAGTCAGCTTATTACGTTTTTTGAGACAGGTCATCCCCTCACAATACATCACATAAAAAATCACAAAAAGCTAAAGCGTTTTCCGAGCTATCACATAAAAAAACCAAAAAACCCAAGTTAGTGGCACACCCCCTCAATCCTTTCAAACAAACAAGTTTAATACTGTATTCTTGAAGACTTTTCATTTGATTTTCTCAATTAACGCGAAAGAGTATATGTTTAGACCCACCAAGCAACTATGTTTAAGACTTGAATTCAAAGCGAAAAATTTCAAAACACTTGCATTTGAAGGACTTTGTTAACTCGGAATGTAAAATACTTAAGAGTACACACAAAAAACCAATTTTATTTGAAAAAACGAAAATGATGTTCGCACTCATACCCTATCCACCTCTTCCCTTCAGAACATACTCTGCTAACAAACGAGTCGTAAATGCATTCCAAAATTTGACGCCAAGTGCTTGCATTGTGTGTAATTTTAAGCACTGTAAGATAAATATTTGAGTGCATTAAAAAGAAAATTGAGTGCAAAAATCATTACCCTTAGAGAAAATAACCGTTACAATAACCAGTTGCATCCAAAAATTACAGAAATACAGATAAATTAAGCAGAACAAAACGTGATAATTCAACTTTCTCCCTTTCGACCGGCATCACCATTTCTTAGGGGAGGGACATTGTATCGTGTTTGTCATGTTTGAGTCAGAATTCTCTCAATCCAAACCCGACTTATTTAGTTTTTCGTATTATCGTGTCGTGCTTGTTTCGTGTCAGAAAAAGACTACCCTCACCTGCTAACTTCGTGTCTGCGTGTCGAGTCAAAATTCTCTCAACCTTATCCCAATTTTTTTAGCTTTCCGTATTATCATATCATATTATATTTGTGTTCTGTATCAAAAAAGTTAACCCTAAACCGCTAATTTCGTGATGGTTCTTATGTCAGTGGCCAAAAATTTCCACCCCTACCATTTCCTGCAGCTGCATCTGCCCACTCCACCATGTGACCGTGACGTGTCACTGAGATCACCACTAAAACAACTGCAGAAACTGAAACGACGTAAACACCTGTGTTTGGAATCTTCAAACAAATCACTTCTGTAAGAGCTTTTCATTTTTACTGAATTTACAGTGTTTATAAAAAAAACAAATTCCCAATTTGCCTGGGCGAAGTTAAAAAGAAAAAAGAACATAAATTAATTCTCAAAAAGTCTCTAAAAAATTAATTCTACTTTCAATCTCCACGAGAAAAACTAAAAATCTACTGTACTTTTAAGTCAATTCCTTAAAGAATATCACCAAAAACAAGCAGCAAAACAGAAGTGATGTTTAAAAGTATACTTGCATCCCAAAGCTCCCCTCAAATCTTTTATACACAAATTCTAATGTGCCCATTTAATAGTGTTATTTTTTTACGGTAAAAAAAATAACTCACTTGATTCAACAGCTAGAGATAGACCGGTACAAAGAGGAATTTAGATACACAAAAATTTAAACCCCCAAACAAAGCCTAAAGACAACCAACCCCGGACACATAACAATGATGGATATGGACTCGCATTACATCGGCGACACTATACGTGCCCAAATGCATCGAACGACTCTACACATATTGTATTCGTGCAATGTATATAATACATTGACTCACGTATATCAAACGACTCTGACCACGGTGAGTGGCCGGAGCTGTGTTCTAAAATTGCGTTCATGGACTTTATTATTGCCGGAGAAATCACCTCCCAGACCCTCTGGTCAACATCTCCTTATACCTCAACAGCGAATCCAACCTCTGCAACTTCAACTGCTGCTTAAACCTGTTAATGAAATCATCAGCTCTCTCATCCACCTTCTCATCCTCCCCAAAGAACGACGCCGTACGCTTCCCCTCCCTCACCGTCGCCGGCCGCCGCACCTCCTCCTCATCCTCGTCGTCCGCCGCCGCCTCCTCCGCGCTCCACTTCTCGCTCGCCGACTTCCTCATCCTCGCCGCCGCAGCCACCACGTGCCCCTCTCCCTCGCTCGTGGTGTCGGACTTGCTCCTCGTCACGTGATGGTCGTGATCCTGGTTGGAATGGTGGTTCGGGTCAGGATGATCGTACCCGTAGGAAGAGAAATTGAACGACCAGACTCGCTCCAAAATAGACGGGGATCGGGCGAGTTGGGTTTGTACTGGATTTTCCGGTTGCGGTGGGTCGAGTGAGTCGGATCGGTTCAGGGAGAAATTGTTGGACCAGACTCGCTCCAAAATAGACGGGGATCGGGCGAGCTTGGTTTGTACTGGGTTTTCGGGTTGCGATGGGTCGAGTGAGTCGGATCGGTTCAGGGAGAAATTGTTGGACCAGACTCGCTCCAAAATAGACGGGGCTCGGGCGAGCTGGGGTTGGACTGGGTCGATGTGGTGGGTTTCGGGTTGGAATGGGTCGAGTGAGTCGGATCGGTAGAGGGATAAATTGATGGATTTGACTCGGTCTAGGAAAGATGGGGCTCGGGCGAGTTGGGTCGGGTGAATCGGGTTGTGTGGATTATAATAATCGGGTTGATTTTGGTTGTGGTTTTGGTGGGGTGGGTTTTTGTCGTGGGATTTGAGGTTTGAGAAGAGGAAGATTGTGCCGATTACGAGGTTGAGGAGGCAGAAGAGAACTGTGGGTGAGAACCAGCCCGACATGGAGTACCATATGTTGCCGATTGCTCCATTCATGGCTGGAGACCGGAGAGAATGAGAGAGAGAGAGAGAGAGAGAGAGAGAGAGGAGTTTGGAGAGAGAGTGGGATGGTATGGAGTGATATTTATGGTCTCAAAGTTACGAGCACACTGTTACTATAATAATGAGAAAAACTTTTTAACGGATGGGGTGTAAACCACCCCTTTACAGAAAATCCCCTTTACGACCCTACCGACATCTCATCGTAATAATTTGAACCGATCAACTTGTAAGGTCCGTAAAATAGTATGCATATGTTAAAAATCAACTTGATTCGATATTAATATGTATGTAAAAAATTGAATTCTAGTGCAAAAAAACAAGGGCCTTGATCATTTCAAAACTTCAACCCCATTCGAGACGTATTCGCACTTCGAGTTTAAGGTGTGTGCTCTGCACCCGTTATGGGTCTCATTCCGGATTCCATTCTTAATATGAACTGTTTGTTTTGTTCGTCTCGTCAAGTAATTGGCCCAATCAAAATTTCAAGTTGATCGAAAATTTTTAACTCTGTTTTCGGAATGCTTTAAAAAACAATTTTGTAGAGAACTTTTTTTTATAAAACTGTAAGTTAAATGTTCACGATCAAATGGCTAACGATATCCCATCAACTTGATATTTTACGTAGACTAAGTACTCAACGAGAAGAATAAAATGAACGGTCCGCATCAAATAATAGACACGAAATTGGGCCCGTAACTATTGTACAGCTCGTGTGTTGTGCATTAGTGCACAACACAAACCTCAACTCTCAAACTAACACCAATACACGAATACATCTACATGTAAATATAAAGGACAAATTCAGATGGGCGCAATGAGACAGCGAGTTGTTATTTGGTGAGCAACGACCTGTGGTGTGGCTAATAAATGGCGAATTTGAGAAGTTTGTACTCCCTCCGTCCCGAATTTGTTGTCCATTTACGGGTTTGCGTGTCATTTTTTAATTACTTATATCTCTCAATCTATAATGTGTTTTACAATTTTAAAAATTTTGTTTAATAGTACTCATCGAGAACTATCAAACAAGACCCATATTGAATATATACAACATTACACATTGAAAAATATAACTAATTTTTTAAGGTGCAGTGAATAGTGAAAATAGACAACAAATATGGGGACGGAGGGAATAGTATTTTTTACCACTTCCACTTGTTGATGTTATAAATTTCAGTAGGTAAGACATTTGAACAATATTTTGCCGAGTGAAAATTTGTTCACCCTCACCAAAAGAGGGTGAACAAAACCATCACCCTGATTGGTTGAAATGGTGTAGGGTCTACAGAATCAATACACTTTTTGGTAAGCATGACATCACATTGTGGTAGGATCCACACCATTTTTGGTGGACCCCACACTATTTCAACCAATCAGGGTGAGAGTTTTGATTCTCCCTCTTTTGGTGAGGGTGAACAATTTTTTTTTCTATTTTGTCTCATTTTACGCATGCGGTCGTAGGCACACCATGTGACTGAAGTTAGGAGTCTTCGGGGTTGGGAACAATAGTAGGAGAGGAACATGTGGAGAAAATGGGAAAATAATTTTTAATCAACAAGTCTACGTCAACGTGGGTAAAGTAAAGGTTCCTATTTGTACGTTACGAGGATATTAAATACGAAGGCATGATCTAAGTGCTAAGTAATACTCCCTCCGTCCCAATTTGTTTGCTCACTACGAAACTATGTGTAATTTTCAAACTAAAAAATAATTTACTTGCAAAAATAATTTTCTAATCAATATGGATCTTGTTTGATAGATCTCATTGAAAACTTTAATACGGTGCAAAAAAAATTCAAAAATTATTTTGATAAATACATTAATTTTTTGTTTGAAAATTGCACGTAGTTTCATAGTGAGCAAACAAATTGGGACAGAGAGAGTAACTTAATACTATAACACTGACAAATTGACAGTTTAAATGATGGGATAAAATATGAGGTGGTTTGGGTTCACTCGACGCAAAGCAAAAGTCATAATCATTAAATTTAGGAAAATTGAGGTACAAAAGATACTTATCTGAATGACTGGATGCTTTGATCCTTCCTGGTAATTACAGTATAATTGAATGATTTGCAGGTTGAAAAACTTTACCACGTGGCGGTACCCATCATCTCAGCTGTCTAAAAGCATTTTGGAAGATCCAAATTTTATGGAATATGTTTACTTTTCACACCAAATTTTCATAAATCCATCTTGCAAATATGAAAAACACTTTGGAAAATGCTTCCAAGATGGCTAATCGAATCAAATCTATCATTCCGTCCTATATTTCGCAATCACAAAATGCATTTGTTCGAGGTAGATTGATTTCTGACAGCTCTCTTCTGGCCTGCGAATTCTCCAGCTTAATTGCTCACTCAAGGTCAGGCAATAAATTTAAAGCTACTCTTAAATTGGACATGAGTAAGGCTTTTGACAGGGTGAATTGGGATTTCCTTGTTTGCACTCTAAGACATATGGGCTTTTCAGAAAAGTGGATCAATTTGCTACATCAATGCTTTTCCACTATCTCATACTCCCTTCTCATCAATGGAGCTCCTACAGAAAAAATTCACCCGCAGCGCGGTTTGCGCCAAGGAGATCATTTATCTCCCTACTTATTTTTTATTTATCTGGAAACGCTTTCGTGTGTGCTTAGTCATCTGGATGTTTCCAAAAAGTGTAACGGTCTTAAACTATCAAGGACTGTCATCTCTCTTTCACATCTATTTTTTGCTGATGATTGCCTTATCTTCTTCGAGCCGACTCTTGATAGTTGCGGTTCCGAAAAGTGTAACAGTCTTAAATTATCAAGGACTGGCATCTCTCTTTCACATCTATTTTTTGTTGATGACTGTCTTATCTTCTTCGAGCCGACTCTTGATAGTTGCGGTTCCAAAAAGTGTAACGATCTTAAACTATTAAGGACTGGCATCTCTCTTTCACATCTATTTTTTGCTGATGATTGTCTTATCTTCTTCGAGCCGACTCTTGATAGTTGCGGTCATCTTTAAAAGAGCTTTGGAAGATTTTAACCGGTTTTCTGGTCAAAATATCAACCGGCAAAAATCCCATATCTCTTTCAGCCCAAATACACTTTCGACTTTCTCCATAAGTTTAAGGATTTTTTCCATGTTCCAGTCAATTTGGAGCCGGTTCCTTATTTGGGGCTTCCTTTGAAGATCACTGCCAATAAACGAGAATGCTTTTAATTTATTGTTGATCGGGCAAAGAAGGCTCTTACAGGATGCGAAGGAGATATTTCTCAGGCAAGAAAACTATCCTTGATCAAATCGGTCTTGGCAGGGCAAACTTTATGTGTGTGTTCTACATACAAGCTTCCAATATCTATTTGTGATAAGCTGAACAACATAGCTGCTAATTATTGGTGGAAGGTTAAAGATACAAAACCCATTCATTGGTTGCCCTGGAAGAAATTTCAGCTTATAAAAGGGAGGGTGATGTATGGGTGAGGCAATATTTGCGTAAAAAAAGTTAGCATAATTTCCAATTGAAGGAAGAACGGGCGACTTCCCACGAAGAACATGAGACTTCCCAATCCCTTTCTTTTATTGAAAAACCGCCAGTTGTTAGACTGGTTTGGGAATCCGGGATGTTAAACTCTTCAATCAGGCTTTGCTAGCTAATCAATGTTGGCGTCTTCTCAATAACCCGGACCTTCTCATTTCACGTACTCTTCTTCCAAAATATTGCTCAAGGGATAACTTGATTAATGTGAAAGTTCACTCTAATTCCTCGTGGGCATGGAAAAGCATTCTGTTTGGTCGTGACCTAATTGCCAAACATATCTCTTGGACGGTTAGGGATGGGGCATCAATTAGTCTTTTCCATGACAGGTGGATCCCTAAATTGGATAAGCCTCTTAATCAGTTCATTCCGTTCAGTGGTCCAAATGATCTAAAGGTTTCTTGTCTTCTAGCTGAGGGAATTAATGGGAAAAGGTGGAATGTGGAATGAGTTAGAAAGATTATTCCTAATTTTCTTGTTTGTGAAGTTCTAGCTATTCCCCTCCCTGTCAATAGTTGCCCAGACCAACTCATTTGGCCTTTCACTAACTCAGGCTCTTATAGCACTAAATCAGGATATAGATCTCTTTACGATATGCTAAGGTCACCACAGGCTTCTTCTGGCTCTTCGGTTTGGATTCATAATGGTTATAATATTCGGAATTTGATTTGGAATCTTGATCTTCCCGAACGCATTAAGATCTTCATATGGAAATGCCTCAAGGGAATTTTGCCAGTGAGGGTTAATGTTGCATCGCATCTCCATCATGTTTCTCCTATCTGTCCTCTATGTGGAGTGGCGGATGAATCTATTGAGCATTTATTCTACTTTTGTCCGAAAGCTATTTCAGTATGGGAGGCTTGTGAATTTCGTAATCCTTCTTTGGGAAATTCTTAGGATTGGTCATTTGTTAACTGGCTGCTTAATGAAATCATTCAGTTGCACAAAGATAAATGAAATTTCTCTTTTTTTTATCTCTATTCTTTGGGCTCTATGGAAAAGTAGAAATTGTGTGGTCTTCTCGGATATGACTTTCAGTGAGGCCTATACTATTGGCATGGCTAAGGACTCTGCTCAGTGGTTTTTACGAGCTTCTAATTGGCTTGCAAGTTCTAAATCCAAAGTTTCGCCAAATTCTTCTCCAGATGCCAGGAATCCATCTTTCATTATTAAGCACTTTCCAAATTTTGAAACTGAAAAACATATTTGCCATCTTCATGTGGACGGTGCTTGGAAAAAGGGTAACGATTGGAGTGGTATTGGTTTCACGACTAGTCATCCCAAAGGAATTCTTATCGCGAAGCAAGCCTCATCTTCTTTTACTTCGATCCTATTCAAACGGAAATTGAAGCATGTTATGAAGCCATAAAATGGGCTTTAATTCATAACTATAATGTGGTTTATCTGTTTTCTGATTGTTTTAATGCAATAATGCAGATAGCAGGGAGGGCTGAGTGTCATCATCATAACACATTTTTGTTGCGCAACCTGGCAACGGAGGTCTCAAAGCTGTCTTTTTGTATAATCTCGAAGGTTGCGTGCCAACATGTCAAGCGGACACACTTCCTTGCTAAGCATGCTCTCGCATCTTTTGTTCCTCACCCGGACACCGGTGATAGAATTTCTATCTAGCACTCTTATTAGTCATGCTTAGCCTCTGCTGTTTTGTTGTTGTGATATATATGTTGTTTGTTGTTATGTTTATTTCAGGACCTTTGGGACTTGTTGTATGCTTGATTGTTATCTAATGAAATTTCTTCCTATTTCTCAAAAAAAAAAAAAAAAAAAAGAGAGAACCAAACAAGGGATTATCCACGACATTGTTTCAAATTTGTCGCAAAAAAACAAAAGGAAAAAAAAGAGAGTAAGAAACATCGAGATTAAATACTAATCTCACCCTCTTCACCTCTAACGGTGTCTCTAAGCTCTTGAAGATACAAGCAACGGCTTCTTTCAGCGTGGCTAGCCTTTCTTTTCTCTCTAAAGTTTCATAGCTCAAAAACAGCATATACGTTATTTTTCAGCAATTCATCATCATAATGTATAAATTCTTGCATTATACGTGATAAAATAAAACCGAATAAGCTTTTGATAGGTCTTTGATTTGTGGAAAGACAGGAAGAGACAAATATGGGCTTTATGAAATTTGAGTGACCAGCTTATCAACATTCACATAAAACGAACCACCGCCACCTCTAGGAAATTTAAAATACAGCGACCGAATAGCTAGAGCATGAATGCATGGGGTGATAAAATGATATTCAAAATGCATACTTGATGGTTTCCGCCCTCAAGCGTCACAATTTTAAATGGGTACCACTTTAGATTCTACGGCCTCTCATGCCACAAAGAGCACTGTTCAAAGGCCTTGACTTATGCCTCTAAAGGTTGGAATCTTACTCTGCATGCATTCTGGAAAGGCGTCAGATGGATTTTGCCCATTTTCTTCAACCCAATAAGAGCGTGACCACCGAATATGTTTTTTACGCCCTGCACATAACAAGAATGATAGTTGTGTTTCAGCACCATGAGAAATAATATTGGCTTCTTGCATAATTTTCATGGCTCACAAAGGTCATTCTATCATACCAAGAGGGAGTCTAGATAAACAAAATCAAAAGCTTGACAACATATTCAAGATCTCGGAATCTTATATTATCCACTTGACATTATTTACTTAAGAGCTCCGATCTTCTAGCTTCTTTCTACCACCAACAGCAGAAAAATCGTGAGAACATTCTGATGGTACATTTGAATTGTAACACCCCGAAAATTGGATATGTTAATCAATAAATTTCACAATTTATTTAAATATAAAAACAAACTTCATTAAAATCCCAAAGAAACTTAATAAAAAAATTTAATGGAAAGCTAAAAGTTAGCTAACTTATTACAACCGAAATAAATTAAATTCCAACATTGTCCGAAAAACTTAAACTTTATAAAAAGTTGAAATGAAAGAAAAGAAACAGAGCCAGCTAGCTAGACGCCTACTGGCAAAGCTGTGGTTCCGCCACTTCGGACCCATCTAGCTGCTCCATCGCCTCGAATTCAGCAGACGGCTCTTCATCTCCTTCTGTAACTGGCGTTAGGGACGCCAGGGCCACAAAAAAAGTAGCACCGCGAGTGGTAAAATTACACTCAGTAGGGCGCCCTAAGCCACCCCTTTATTAAAGATACTCATGCAGCAGATATGCACGTATAGAATTTTATAGCGTATGAAATACTCAAATTTCATGTAAGTCTTCAACACATTGGATTCACAAGATTCATTATTCTCATATCCACTTCCAACAAATATTTTTCATCACCGGCTTCCATCCACAGTATATCCCATGTGACGATCACACACCAAAGCTACCTCAGGTATGCTGCGCATGGCTTACGACCAGTCACTACAAGAAAAAGTAACTATGGCGACAAAAGCCGGTGAGGAAATTCAAATTTCCTCGCCAAATGGGTCTTTATGGCGAGGAAATCAATTTCGTCGGCAAAAAGTACACTATGTCGACGAAATTATCTTTCCTCGCCCAAAAACTAAGATTTGGCGAGGAAATGAACATTTCCTTACTAAAAGGCTACCATTTGGCGACGAAATTTGAATTTCCTCGCCAAACAGCAAAGATTGGCGACGAAATTATCTTTCCTCGCCAAAAAGCTAAGATTGGCGACAAAATTATACTTCCTCGTCAAAAAGATAAGATTTGGCGAGGAAATATTCATTTCCTCGCTAAAGGGTACCCATTTGGCGACGAAATTATATTTCCTCGTAAAAAAGCTAAGATTTGGTGTGGAAATGCTCGTTTCCTCGCCAATTGTTCAGAATAGGCGAGGAAATTTTGTTTTATCGCCAAATGTTAATATTAGGTGACGAAATATTTCCTCACCTTTTTTAGGGCTATTTAGATTTTGATATAGATGTCTTGTATTATCTCAATGGTAAGATATAATTAACAATTTTAGTAGTTCACTAATATTATAAGACATTATTAGCAAAATATTTTTTCACATTTTCTAGTAATGATAAAAATGAAACTATTTTTCTCTCTAGTTCTCCTCAAACGATGTACTTTTTAAGTTCACAAGTTGTTTTATTTTTCTTTTATAGTGAATGAAATTTATAAAATCAAAGAATTCTTGAAGAAATTAATGTTTTCATAAAGGTTATTTGAATAAATTAAAATACTTTAAAGAAATCGTAATAACAATATGAACTGAAAAGAAAGGACCGGACATGGATCCCGAGTTTGCAGTTGAAAGATTTGCATTTTGGAATTGAAGAGTTCATGCACAAAGATCTTAAAAGTGAACATAAACAAAGTAATGGAAAAAAATTGTTATTTTGCTTGAATCGGAGAGTGGCGTGATGGATAGGTGGTGGGACTTGCGTAAAAGCAAATAACAATAAAAGATTTAAGAAACAAGTTTAAAGAAACTAATATGCGCGGTAAAAAACATGCAAAAACTATTATATATATATATATATATTAAATAGTCCAAACATGAAACAAATTGCAAGTTTGGTTCGAACTCCAGCAGGAGCAAAGAAGAAAGAGGGCAGAGTATATTTTTTTGTAACACGCTACAATTAGCGACAAAAAATAGGCGACGAAACAATTTGTCACTAATTGTATAAAATAGGCGAGGAATGCCAAATGTGCAGAATAGGCGAGGAAAACAGCATTTCGTCGCCAATTGGGCAGAATAAGCGAGATTTTTCCTCACCAATTGGACAAATAGGCGAGGAAAAATATTTTTCCTTGCTAAGATTCCTTCTGCGACGAGCTTTTGTCAAGGAACACTGGCAAGGAAATATGACTTTTTAGAGACGAAACTGATTCGTCGCCATCGGTATTTTTTCTTGTAGTGAGTCACAACATCACCATCAATTTCTATCCGGCTCCCACCCACAGTGTACCTCAGGTGCTCGATCACACAGCAAAGCCACCTCGGGGTATACTTCGTATGGCTCACGATTGATCACACATCGATCAAACTTTATCCGGCATCGATTCCCACCCACAGTATACTTCCGGCGCCCGATTACACAGCAAAGCTACCAAAAAGTATAAACTGCGCATGACTCAAGACCCATACCGGTCACATCCCAACCCCAAACTTTGCAATTAGATTTATTCATCCTTATACATTAAACGATTCGATCAAAATGTACTTAACAATTGGATTCATGAATCACGTGGACCCAATCATCACATAAGTCCGACAAGCAAACCGATTGAGGTAACAACAACAAAGATTCAATATATCCACATAATTTGACATAACAAATTCAGTTTACTAAAAATAGTAAATTCACTCCGTAAATCACAAAATTTGACAGGGCAGTACATAATAAAATTTGGAACGAACTTTATGTTTTATAAAAACTCTAATTCCTTCATTAAAGAGGTTGAAAACGGATTTTAAAACATATTTGTAATCTGTCTCGAGTTTCACTACAATAAGAACTTTGAAAAATCATATTAAATTCTACGTAACTCAGATTGAGATGAGTTCGATATGGATTTCACTTATTTTTTTGAGATCTGCAACTTAGCTGTTTTACGTTTTCTCTGAATCCGAACATAAATACTCTAAAAATAGCAGAACCAAAACTGAGCGCAAAACTATTAATTTTCCAACGTCTCCAGTTGTTTCCTTCTACCACCCATTCGATAACGATCCGATTTCAAGTAATCTAATTACTGTATACCCATGTACACACGAACTAAAAATAAATAGTATTCTAAAGTAATGGTTAGGTATAAGAATGCCCTACCTTTCCTCCGTTGATTCAAGCACAACAACCCAATTTTAGATATGATTAAATCACTAAAAATAAAATCTGTGAGGGAACATATAATCATGAGAAAGTTGTTTACAACAATTGAGAGAGAGAAAAGTACGCACCGATAGGGGAAGAGATTTTACCACGAAAGAGAAAAGAGAGAGCCGAAAAATTGATTAAGAGAGATAGAGAGATTGAAAGTAATAAATAAAGAGAGAAATAAATATGTGTGAGAGAGAGAGAGAGAGGGAGAAATAATCCAGATGAGATTGGAAGAGAATGAGGGAGTGTAGAAATTTATGTTGGGAGAGATAAATGTGGTAGTTAATAATAGATAAATAAGAGTAACCGAAAGCAAAGAGATAGAGTTAATAGGGGAGAGAGAGAGAGAGAGAGAGAGTGTGTGTAGGGTGTGAATAAATGGAGAGTAAATAGGAGAGATAAAAGAGATATATATACACATACATAAAAGAGGGAGAGAAAATAGGGATTTTGTTATCTTTTAAAACAATAAAATCAAGTCTAAAGATGTTTATTTTTTTTAGATGATTATCAAGTTGTTAAGGGAACATAATAATATTTAAAATTAATAATTTTAATTATTACAAAATCGGGTCTTTACATGAATCGTGACCGATGATATCAGAAATGCCCAAAGTCGGACCTTTAATTAACAGTCCACTTCAGGTGATGTCTGCAGTGATACTAAGAATTGAATTGAAAAGACATTGCTACAATTCATTACGCGGTGCCTAAATGCTCGTAGAAATAGCAAGATCATGAGAATCATGTTAGACACTCGGTTACTAAAATCTGGAAATAAACAAAAACAGAGACAAATAAATTAACGAAAAACTTACCGGACCAAACTCAGTACACCGAAGTTTGGTAATAGACGATTCGAACCGGGGCAAGAATTAAGATTCTCTGTCCTTAAAACAAATTCGCCCTCCACACTGGTGCTGATGGAATTCGCGGACGTCTGCTTCCCAAGACTACCCGATTTACACCGAACGGAAGTAACACTCCAATATGATCGGTAGGCGAACTAGAAAACTGCGCAGCAACTCTCAGAATGTTTATGCAGAATGATGCAGAATGTATGCAATGGAAAAACGTGAATGAATGAGGATGAGGAGGGTCCTATTTACAGAGAAATAGGCACCCGTACGAAGAGGCATGAAGACGAAAAGATACGGCTGTTCGGAACGTACGGTCACAACTCAACGGTTGAGGCCATGTTTGGTGGTGGTTCGTGAACAATCGCATTGGAAAAGGAAAAATTCCGATTGGGTACAATGTTTCAGAAGAGAGAAGAAAATGATTATGGACCGGGTTTGACCTGGCCCAATCCGGAAGCAAGATTTTAAGTAAAAAGATAAGAAGCTCTTGGGCCAACCCCAATTCTTCTCTAATGACCCAACCCAGCCCGGTCGGGCGGCGGCGGCGCGCGCGTGTGGGGTTTAAAGCCCACTTTGTCCACGCCCTCTCCCCTTTTAAAACTTCCATGACCCGAAGGGCCCAACCCTTTGTGTCAAACTAGGTATAAATATATCCAATCATCTTGTTCTCCACATCCAATGTGGGACAAGAATTTTTCCCCTTCTACCAAGTTCATGTAGGCATTTTAAGGTCAATTTCTTATTCACCTTAACTTGATTTTGGCCAACCAAGTGTTTATTCTTAATCTCCTAACCAAGACGTACACAACGGTATGTGGGTCCGTCCATGTGGAGGTTTGGGACCCACTAAAACAATTAATTAAAGTTGATAAAAAAAATCAAGTTGTTCCAACAATCCCCCACATGAATGAAATTGGCAGGATAAACAGTGCTATGCAGATGCAAAATACTGAGAGGTACAATAGGAAATCTCCTGCATGGGGTCAGGTAGCTTTTGCCTTTGAACCTTACCTTGTGAATAACTATCGGACTTACTAGTTAACCAGTGAACGCAATGTCTTGAACTGTTCAGCCGTTGGTGTAAGCCAAGACAATAGCCAACACACAGAATCTTTCCAAACGCAGTTTAGTTCTTACGGTTGTGCTCATTACGGCCCTGAGACACTCCTGGTCTTCATGAATGTTTGTAGAGAATTCGGCCCTCGACATTCTCATAGAAGCGGCCCCTTCGACATTCACATAGGTGATTCTCAATAAGAGTATCCTGTTATACCCTACTTGGATTTCCAATGTTTAAGAATCATTAAAGGCATTTGCCTAACCTTTATACGCTGCAGGCATCACTGTTGCATCATAGGAATGGGTAGAGACATAGTCTCCACAGCGATTCTCCTAAGTCTCATATAACTCAGTTGTCCCGTTGAACCTAGATCTTGGGATCTCCAGTCAACTAGGTTAGGTTGCCGTTATAGAGGCTTTTAAGCAATGGGCTTTAGTCTCATTCCCCTCGATGATCTAACAACTACCTCTCTAGTTAACCCTTTGGTTAGCGGATCCGCGATATTATCTTGTGATTTTACATAATCAAGTACGATAATTCCATGGGAGAGTAGTTGTTGAACGGTGTTATGTTGTCGACGTATGTGTCGAGACTTCCCGTTGTAAATATGATTATGAGCTCTACCAATTGCTGATTGACTATCACAATGTATGCAGATTGGCGGCGCAGGTTTAGACCAAGTCGGAATATCTTATAAGAAATGACGAAGCCACTCAGCTTCCTCACCAGCTTTATCTAAAGCTATGAACTCAAATTCCATCGTGGATCGTGCCGTTTGCTTAGTGGATTTCCAAGACACGGCTCCACCAGCTAATGTAAATACATATCCAATTGTGGATTTTGAGTCATTAGTGTCGGATATCCAGTTTGCATCACTATATCCTTCTAGTACTGCTGGATACCGAGTATAGTGCAGTCCATAATCAATGGTATGCCTTACATATCTAAGCACCCTGATTATAGCCGTCCAATGATCCTTCCCTGGATTGCTCATATACCTACTCAGTTTGCTAACAGAGTAGGCTATGTCCGGTCTTGTACAATTCATCAAGTTTATAAGACTGCCTATAATCCGCGCATATCCCAATTGGTTAACACCCTGACCAGTATACTTGTATAGATGCAATGTTAAGTCTACTGGTGTTTTGGCTGTATTGACGTCTTCTTTATTAAACTTCTCTAGTAACTTCTCAATATAGTGTTTTTGTGACAAGATATATCCTTCGGGACTTTTGATTATCTTGACTCCTAATATGACATCAGCCAAACCCATATCCATCATGTCAAATTTCAAGTTCAACATGTTCTTTGTAGATTTTATCATTTCATTATTGCTTCCAAGAATGAGCATATATATCATCTACATACAGGCAAACAATGACATAGTTACTACCGCTGTATTTGACATATGCACATTTGTCACATTCATTGATTCGGAAACCATTTGATATCATGACATTGTCAAATTTCTCATGCCACTGTTTTGGAGCCTGTTTTAAACCATATAACGATTTGACAAGCTTGCACACTTTTCCCTCTTGTCCTGGAACTTTAAACCCTTCAGGTTGTTCCATATATATCTCCTCATCTAGATCACCATTTAGGAAGGTGGTTTTTACATCCATTTGATGAATCTCAAGATTGTTTAATGCCGCAAAGGCAATTAACATTCTTATAGATGTTATCTTTGTAACAGGAGAATAAGTATCAAAGTAGTCAAGACCTTCCGTTTGTCTATAACCTTTAACTACAAGTCTCGCTTTGTACTTGTCAATTGATCCATCTGCTTTCATCTTCCGTTTGAATATCCATTTGTATCCAAGAGGTTTGCAGCCTCGAGGGAGATCCGTAAGTTCCCACGTATGATTTTGCAGGATGGATTCAATTTCACTATGGCTTCTTGCCATAAAGGAGCCTCTGATGATGACATTGCCTGTTTATAAGTCTGAGGTTCAGCTTCTAACACATGTCAGAAAATCGGGTCCAAAGGTCTTCGATGTTCTAGCCCTTTTACTACGACGAGGACCATCAATATCATCATCGTTTTCTTTAAGAACTGAATCAATATCCATATCATCAAATTTTTGTATAGGCTCAGTTTCCAGAACTGGCCTAGGGACTCTATTGTCCTTAAATGGAAACACATGTTCAAAGAATTTCCCATTCCTAGATTCCATAAACGTATTCGGATGGATATTAGGAATTTCTGACTCATAAATAAGGAAACGATATGCACTGCTATTATAAGCATAGCCGATGAATACACAATCAACAGTTTTAGGTCCTATCTTAACCTTTTTAGGACCCGGAACTGCTACTTTGGCCAAACACCCCCACATTTTCAAGTACTAGTGGTTAGGCACGTGCGTTGCACGTGGTTGTTCCCGGCATCTTTTCAATTAGTAATTTTGTGATATTTTGCGGTGACCTTATTTGTTACTTCGAAAAATTTAAAGGGCTATTTGACATTCATTTTTTGCCGTTAGGACTTGAAATAGTATTTGGAAGGCATACACCTATTGAGGATTTAACATATAGGCCTACTTTTTAATATTAGTTGTACCTTTTTTTTTTTTTTGATCAGCATATTAGTTGTACCTTTGTTGACTGTTGTGATACATTTTTTTTCAGCCGAGCCATTGGCTTTGTAACTTTCTTTGGAGTTGCTTTTAGCAATGAGAATAGTCATCTATTCTAATATAGAAAGGGAGAACACGAGTTTGGTATTCCCTTTTTTTTTTAAACATGTCACAATTGTGATTTCCGTTATTACCCTTCAACTTCTACTTCTAAAGCCTGTCATGAAAGTAACCGTCTCCGGTTAAAATGTAAAATCTCCCTTCCTATAATGGACACACCCCCACTTTCTCCTCTACTTTTCAGTTTTGCGTGAACGGACTACGTAAACATCCCTAATTCTTCCCTAGATTCGAAAAAATCTCCATTTTTTTGGGAAAATTAATGACGAAAACATGAGGTGTTGGGATTTGCAATGGGGCCAGGGGATAGTCCAGTCGGCCACGGGAGTCTTGCACCAGGTTTCTCTTCTTTTTTATTCAATTAATTTTCTAATCTTGTTCTCTTTTTGTCCGTAGGTGAACAAAATCTAACTTTTTTTCGTAGATTTCAATTTGTTTTCTTTCTTTGTCAAAACAGAAGATTTAACAAGAATCAAAAGTTATTTTTTCTACTTGAACAAAAATTAACTCTTTTTTTTATCACCAATAGGAAAATAACTTTCACAAGCATCGCGTGCGCTCAATTTCAAGATTAAAGAAAAATACTGACCAAAAAAATACTTCCTCCGTCCCTTTTATAGTGTAGACATTTCCATTTTGGGTTGTCCCTTAATAAGTGTGTGTTTTGAAAAGTTAGTGGGTATATTTTCTATTTTGCCCTTAAAAGTAGATTCCTTTTTGTAAAGTTAGTGGGTATTATTATATTGATAAGGGTAAGTAGTGGAAAGTAGATGTAAAAGTTATAAAAGTTGAGGGAAAATAAGTTGGAATTACGAGACAACACACTTAAAAAGGGACGGAGGGAGTAGTTATTTTTCATAGTTGAACAAAATCCAACTTTTTTTTAACCGGCAACAAAAAATAACTTGCACATGTTTTTAGCGAGCCTGATGATGTTGCACGCATCTGCACATGAACAATAATTTGATTGCAATGTTTTCTTTGAGGTGTCCCAATATGCAAAAAGGAAATACACCTGCAGGAAGAATGGCTTGTGAAGCGGTTGATCATCGAAGCCACATAAAATCTCTTTTCAATACATCAGAGGAGAACCGAGTGGGTTATGTTTTTCACTTTCCCTTTTCCGTCGTACATATCGGTTCATTGTCCGCTCTCTCCTCATTGCTTTCCGTGCAGCGCTAGAGAACAAATGAACACTACATTATTTGCAATATAGACACCCGCAATACTGATTCCGAAAAAGGGTGTCTAATTCGAATTATACCGATTGACAAAAAAACTCAGGAATATTGCATCAGTTGCATCAATTTCAACCAGACCCGTGAAATCAGACTTGCTTCAACAGAGTTTGACGACACCATCGTCGGGCTTCATTGCAAGTATCACGAACTTACCGACTCAAGCAGCAATAGGATGGATTTCAGCAATCGCCAACCTGCAGATTGAGAGTCATGCAACATGAATGTTGGTTTGGAAGTCCGAAGTCTGGGAACCTGCAGTTTGAGAGTCACCCTGCAATGATGGTGATTTGGAAGTCGAAGCCTGGTGGCAAAGCGCTAGGGTTTTGAGCCTTCATCGTCAGGAGATTAAGAAGGTTATGTCTTTCTTGTCTCTATAGGATGGGATGTTGCATTTCAAACTTCAAAGGGAAATTAATGTTGGAAGAAACGATATACCTCTTCCCAACAGTCGTGTATGCTTCAAACCTGCTTGTATCAACTTGGGGCATGTGCGTTAATAGTTATACTTAGTAGGGGCATTATTGGAAGTAAAAGTGTGGGAAACACTTTTAGGTCTTCCGCTTTTTTAAAGTAGTAGTAGATTTGTAGGAAGGCTTAATACCTTTCCACAATTCATAAGGAGTAATATTCGTTTTCTTGTGTGGGATTTTGTTCAGGATATAGTTAGCAGAGAGAATTGCGTCCCCCCACAAATACTGTGGTAATCCTGAACTTATCAACATGGCATTCATCATCTCTTTTAAAGTTCTGTTCTTACGTTCAGCAACACAGTTTTGTTGTGGTGTATAAGGAGCAGTCGTTTGGTGAATAATTCCATGTTGTGCACAAAATTCTCCAAACGGTGCTTCATATTCACCACCTCGATCACTTCTAACCATTTTGATCTTTTTGCCAAGTTGATTTTCCACTTCAGCCTTGTAGTGGATAAACGATTCTATGGCCTCACTCTTGGTTTTAAGCAAGTAAACATAACCATATTTTGTGCAATTGTCAATAAAAGTAATAAAGTATTTATTTCCACCGATAGTTTCAACAGATTTTAAGTCACACAAATCTGTATGAATTAATCCAAGCGGTATTGTACTTCTTTCTACTTTTTTAAATGAATTCCTTGTCATTTTAGCCTCAACACAAACTTCACATTTATGATCAGATTTAATATACTAAATTTTGGGATGCAATATGTGTCTATTAAACGTTTTAATGAACCATAATTAACATGTCCTAATCGACCATGTCATAATTCAGAAAACTCAAGCATATACTCAGAAGTTGTGTTCATTTCATTGATATCCGGAGAGGCCGGAACCTTAGTCAGTACATTCATTTTGAACATGTCATTAACCATGTAACCCCTACCCACATACACACCTTTCTTCCTCAGCACAACCTTATCAGCTTGGAAAACCAAGCAAAAGCCATGTTTGACCAAAAGCGAGCCAGAAATGAGATTCTTGCGAATCTCGAGCACATGCATCACATCCTTAAGAGTCACCTCTTTGCCTGAAGTCATTTTCAGAAGCACCGTTCCAACTCCTTCACTTTAGAGGTTGAGGAGTTTCCCATGATGAGATGTTCACCAGAATCCACCGTTTTATAGGTGGTGAACATCTTCTTGTCTGCGCACACATGGCGAGTTGCGCCAGTGTCCACAAACCACTCCTTGGGGTTGGAACCCACCAGATTAACTTCAGATACCATAGCAGAGAGATTCATCTCTTCAACACCATCGGAGAGAATCTCCATTTCAATCATATCGGCTTGTGCTTGTTTCTTACTTCGGCAATAAGCAGCCCGATGGCCCTGTTTTGCACAGATATAGCACTTCCCAGTGAACTTGTAATTGCCATCGTACTTAGCCTTTTTTGCCACACCTCCTTGCGGACTGAGGTTTGTGCCTTTGCTTGGATTCTTCCGCTTATTGCTATGTTTCTCATTATTTGCCAAAGTGGGGGCAGCTTCAAGCTTCGACAATAGGAGTCTTGTGAGGTAGATCAACATCTCCATTTGCCATCTCTTGAACTCCATTCCATTGAAATCTTCCAGTTTCTCGGAACGGTTGACCGACTCCATGGCCGGACCCACGGGTATAGCAGTTGGTACGGGAAGAGGGGTAATGGGAAGACCATTTCCAATGTCGGGATTTTCGGAAGACATTTCTGTTACACAACAGAAGATCGACACCAATATAAGTAACAAGGTTTTACTAACCAAAAAATAGCACTAAAAAAAAAATGCAAACCCGAGAACTGTCACAGATTTGTACACATGCAAAATAATATGTGAGTAAACAACACTTTACAATTTTCGAAATAAAACTAACCTACTGGTTGTAAAGATTTAAAAATATATTCTGAGATTTAGAACAAAAAGCACTGTTTGACTTTGAAAACTAAATATAAAAGTCTACTATTCGGAATAGACACCAGGTAATGTACTTATTTCAAGAGACTGATGTAATCAATAAGGCACGACAATCACAATGAACAACCTGGACGCCAATTTCCAAATTACCAAACAATTGTGAAAAATAAAAATTCTAGTGAGTTCCCAAATGGTGTTATACCAAAGACTAGCTAGATATAGAAACTGTAAAGTTACCCACGATAATTCTTTCAATCTTTACGAAAACAATTGGAGAAATTTCCTAAATACACAATTTACAAAACACCATAAATTTTGTTTCCAAGTGCTCTGTTACTATGAGACCTTTAATGCCACACGTCTCTTATTAAACCAAACCAACAGATTGTACTCGAATTTGACTAAACAAATTGTTAAAGTCCACTGTAATATAAAGGATTCTGTGATGTGTGCAATTAGGGCATCCCAACAAACTCCCTAAATTGGCTCTCATCCCTATTTTAGGGAGCCAAACCCCAAAGTTAGGCTCCAAGAGATTCCCTAAACCCCTCCCTAAAATACAAAAATGAATAGTACCTCCCTAAAAACCCCCATATTTAGGGAGGCACTATTCACTCCCTACCCATTTTTTTATTCTTTCTCTCTCTTCTTCCCCCTCTTTGCAGGCTAATTTCTCCTCTTTTTTTTCTCTCTCTCGTCTCTCTCTTACTTTTCCCCCATGGAGTATATTTTATTAAAAATAGGGAAGGTAATAGGGAGTGTTGTTGGAGTGTTGATAGAAAAAGTGTCAAATTATAATAGATATATACACTGTATGCTGCCTAATTTTACCAACTCATTGTTGGGGTCGCTCTTCATAAGGCAAGGCAATAACCAAATTAAGTGTCAGGTTCTAGACAAATTATTGATCCTATGAAATAAGGACAAAAGCCACTACACGTTTTTAGAAATCAGATCGGGACCCACTGTTTGAAACAATGATTTATTCGGAATAAATTACCCAATCAACAGATTGTGCTTGAAACCAAATTTTCACAGAACAGATTTTGTATTGAAATCGGACAACAGTAAGCATACGAACAGAGTAAAGCAACTGATTTATTTGACCCAGAAAAACGATGTGTAAATTTTCCAGAAACTAAAACCGAGTTTATTAAAAAGGAATTTGCTTTAAGATTGTTAGACACTCGGTTACTAAAATCTGGAAATAAACAAAAACAGAGACAAATAAATTAACGGAAAACTTACCAGACCAAACTCAGTACACCGAAGTTTGGTAATAGACGATTCGAACCGGGGCAAGAATTAAGATTCTTTGTTCTTAAAGCAAATTCGCCCTCCACACTGGTGCGGATGGAATCCGCAGACGTCTGCTTCCCAGGACTACCCGATTTACACCGAACGGAAGTAACACTCCAATCTGATAGGTAGGCGAACTAGAAAACTGCGCAGCAACTCTCAGAATGTATGCAATGGAAAAACGTGAATGAATGAGGATGAGGAGAGTCCTATTTATAGAGGAATAGGCACCCGTTCGAAGAGGCACGAAGACGAAAAGATGCGGCTGTTCGGAACGTACGGTCACAACTCAACGGTTGAGGCCATGTCTGGCGGTGGTTTCGCGAATAGTCGCACTGGAAAAGGAAAAATTCCGATTGGGTACAATGTTTCGGAAGGGAGAAGAAAACGATTATGGACCGGGTTTGACCCGGCCCAATCCGGAAGCAAGATTTTAAGTAAAAAGATAAGAAGTTCTTGGGCCAAGCCAATTCATTAGTAATGACCCAACCTAGCCCAGTCGGGCGGCGCACGTGTGGGGTATAAAGACCACTTTGTCCATGCCCTCTCCCCTTTTAAAACTTCCATGACCCAAAGGGTCCAACCCTTTGTGTCAAACTAGGTATAAATATATCCAATCATCTTGTTCTCCACATCCAATGTGGGATAAGAATTTTTCCCCTTCTACCAAGTTCATGTAGGCACTTCTAAGGTCAATTTCTTATTCACCTTAACTTGATTTTGGTCAACCAAGTGTTTGGTCTTAATCTCCTAACCAAGACGTACACAACGGTATGTGGGTCCGTCCATGTGGACGTGTGGGACCCACTAAAACAATTAATTAAAATTGATAAAAAAAATCAAGTTTTTCCAACAAATCATACTACTATCAATTGGTTATAAACTTCCAGCAGCTCATCAGTAGTTTGGCGCCCTTTGACAATAAGAGTTTGGGACAGCCTTCCAAAGTACCCATCTCGTTTACCAACTGCTCGTCTGCTCCAGTTCCTCATTCATCTCTTTTATCGCATTCTGAACAGCTTTATCGGCTTCATCTCCCGGATGCTTCATCACCAGCACTTTTGCTTTGAGCACTTCAATTCTTTTCTCGGCTTCTGTTTAGTAACTAACATCTCGTGTCTCCTTCTGCGTGATAAAAATAACATTCATTGAAACTTATAAAGTTGTACAAGAAAAAATAAAAAGGAAAATGCTAACCTCAGCCCAAGGGGTGAAGGATAATAGGTAAAAAGTACATAGATATCCGAGAAAGATGTATTAATATTCGTGAAAGTATATTGATATCCGTAAAATGTGTATTGATATCACATATTAGGTGAAGTTAGCAAACACAAATAAAAATACTAGGACAAAATCTATTCTAAATGTAGCACACCTGTCGCTTTTTAAGAAGCCTTATGACCTTCTCATCTAGCTTTCAATGCTCCATGGAAGCCATTTCCAGTGAATTTATTTTACTCGTACTCTAAATCAGGAACAGAGCTACTTGGTGGGGTGGGGTGGGGTGGCACGTGCCACTCTTCTTCCGGAAAAAGTTTTTATACTAATAAATTAGGTAACTACCGGTATCCAAACAACTTGATTTTCCACCTGAAGTTCAAAAAACAGCGATTTAGAAGATGAACGGTTCAGATCATGAAAAAAATATATATCAAAGACTTTCATTTGAAGACCACTGAGAATTGAATCATGCCTTAATTTTGTTTTTCATAAAAATAAAACTCTGGACAAAACCTAACTTTGCACTTAAACATTTTTCTTCACATTTTTGCTAAATATAAAAATAAAAATGATAGACTTAATTTGTAACCAACGCCACCCCCACCTAAATCATAGCTCCGCCATTGCTCTAAATAGCGCAAAAAGTTAAATCATGAGTGGCAAGCATGGAGAATTTCTCAAAACAAAGAAACTAGTTATGACTTACGAGAATGAAGGAACTTTATACAACTCCAAAAAAATTTGAAAAAAAGTTCAACTCCGCCTCGAAATTGCGTGTTGAATTAACCACTCATGAACTACTACAACTAAAAAAAATTATTAACTCCGCCCTAAAATTATAGTCCACTACAAAATTGACCCTCCACAAGCGGTTTCAAGCCATGTTTGAACTGAGTACGACATAATTGTTAAGATAATCAAGATTAAGGGGATGTTGTCGATTAACCTTTATTATTTGAGTGGGCCAATTGAGTTTAGATGGTGAGAGATTAAAAACAAGAGAGGAGATGAAGTCAAATGAGGTGGGTCCCAAACCAATGGTATGGTTCGGTGGATGAAAAAGTGAAGAACGAGAAAGCAGAGAAGATAAGAGAGAGAGCAATGGGGAGCCCCTCAAGGGATCTCGTCCACCACCACCACCAAGTTGATATGCATGAGTGTGACTGTGTGAGAGAAGCTGTGAGAGATTGAGAGGATGTAAATTTGTATGTGTTGTGTGCGAATTAAAGAAATAGAAATTCTGAAAGTGTAGTGTGAAATTTGCAAGCCAAACAAAAAAAAAAAATGGAAGAGGAAAAGAATTTCACGAATGAATAGCATCCCACTTTCCGAAAAATAAAATCGGATCCGATTCGATCGATATGATGTTTTGTAGTTTCTTCAACATATAAAGTTCTACAAAATAAAAGGTTTAGATCACATTTTGAAACTTGGACGATACCCAATTTTCAGCACAACAAGCCCCCCCTTCCCTCAAAGAAGGGGGTTGGAGGAATTCCGTCCCGGCATCAACACACAAAACCAAAGCCTCATTAGCAAGTTAATTGGAAAGGAATATTAACAGACAATCTTTACTTAAATAGGGTTTAACATAACCCTAGAAGGATATAGATAACTCAGCCTATTTTTCACTTCACCAAAAGAGCAAACCAAGCCAAAACAACAAACAAATAAGTGAAATAACAAATCCTTCAAAAGACGTAAAATTCGACATTGGTGGCCGCAACGCAATCTAACAAGTCATTTAAAACCAAAATGACAGAAAAAGAATTCCAGAAAATACTTCCTACGTTCCTAAATAAGTGTCCATTATGAAAAGTCGTGCGATTTTTCAAATAAAAAAATTAAGTGTTTCCATGTATCATTGTTCGAATTTTTTCGCACCGAATTAAAGTACACGATGAATACTTTAATTCAGTGCGAAAAAATTCGAAAAATAATACACGGAAACACTTACTTCTTTTATTTGAAAAAAGGCAAGAGAGAAAGTATGAGACACTTATTTAGGAACGGAGGTAGTATAAAACATTGGGGTTCGTTCGAGTAGGGTGAAAATGATAGAAGATGCATAAAAGAGGGAAAAAAAAACACCTTTGATTGATCAGATCAGAATACGGTATAACAAAGCCGCATCCATCGATCAATGCGTATCTTTGAATGCGAAATGTGGATAGAATTAGAGAAGTTTGTTTAGAGCATCTTATATCAAGTTCTAAAATTCTATTTTAAAGATCGGATGTGATATATTGAGGGAACATTTTATAATTTAAGTCCTCTTTTTCTAATTTTTTGTACTTTATGTAGTTACCATTGTACTTTTAGAGATTTGGTCTCTAAATTTTCTTTTGGGTCTCCAGATATAGAGACGCACACCTCCATTTTGGTCTCCAAATCATTAAAAAAGATGATGAGTCACTTCAAAAAGCACAAAAAGTTGAATAAAAGAGGAATCCAATTGTAAAAAATCTTTCATCTATATATCACATCTGGTCTTTAAAATAAAGTTTAAGAACTTGATAGTAGATGCTCTTACGGGTGAGTGAGAATGTGTGTGTGGTGAATATGTATAGGCTTATATATAGGTGGGATGTCGTATGACTCGCTCTACTGTATTTGTTTACCGGTGTGAGACTAGAGGATTGGTAGGGTACAAGAGAAGTTTCTCATAAACGTTGAGTAAAGAAAACTAAATGGTTTGAATTCACATCACATTGAATTTGAACTATTTAGCAATTGGTGGCTAGCTCATGCGGTAGAGCTCTCTTGAACGATACACGCTACATTTCGGAATCGAATCTCCCTCCCTCATGTAATAGATTAGAAATGACAAATGACAAAAAAAAAAAAAAAAAGAATATTTTCTGAAAAACTTTTCGTAGATCCATGCATTTTTGGTGACTGACATTTTTGGTCACTACAACGACTCTCTCCCCATTTTGGGTCCCCCTTCAAGCTATCATGCGTGGAGACGGTGTATGGTAGTCGACTAGTACTCGCACGTATCATCTTTGAAAAGGACGGCTTTGATAAGAGAATATCTAGGTTGGTTGTAAAATTGGGTATGTTATTAGACTTTCCCTGCAACTTTCCCCTCTCCCCACTCCCCCATGTGACGTGTCACTGAGATCATCATTAAGTCACTAACCCTCGGAACGAATATGTAAAATACATTTACGGGTAGATATGCTATTCGCTAGATATGATATCACAGGCCCACACATATATGGGGTTTGATATGAGAAATATTAGTCGGATTATATACAGGGGAGGAGCCGGATATAATAAACCCCCCCCACTCCCCCTCTCCTATTATAGATTGCTTGTTAATTACAAAAATGCCACCATTCCCTTTTAATTCTATATATTCACCTATATATATATATCCATCCAAAACAAAACAAACCAAGTTTATACATGTCCCATCTTATATAAATTACTCAAACAAAGCATCTACAACAGGGTGCCCCTCAAACTATATTCACTCAAAATTAATCCGGTCGGCAAACGACTCGTAAGGTCGTGTTTGGAATCTTAAAAAAAAAATTATGTTAGAGCTTTCCATTTTTACTGATTTTTTCATTGTTTTTTGCAAAAAAAAAAATGTAATCTTCCAATTTGTCTAGAAAGCACCCGAAGAAAAAGAAAACATAGATTAAATTTAAGAAAGACTCCTGATTCTACTTTCAGTCTCAACGAGAAAGATTACTTAATTTTTAGCCAAATCCTCGGAAAAAATACCAAAAAACAAGCAAAACAGACACAATAACAATAATAGAATCCATCTAATCCCCAATAATTAGGGGTATAGGCGAGGGATAGTTGAGGACAGACCTAATCTTTAGCAATATGCACAAAGTGGCTGCACTCAGAATACCACTGAAACAGTGGCCCCCATAAACCTCCAATAACCGAGGAGCTACAAGGACGTTTTGTTGTAGAACTATGCCCCATATCAAAGCCAAAAGGCATCAAGAGGGCAGACCTAGAGACCCAAATCAATTTCCGTACTCATTACCATGCTTCCTTCATTCATGGTTCAGAGCATCTCAATTATAAGTACGAGAGCAAAACAGACTAATTTTATTATACATCCCAAACACCCCTCAAATCTTTTATACCCAAATTCATATGTCCTCATATACAGCGTGATTTTAGCCACTTTTAATACTAAGAAATACAGAAAAAAGAATCTCACTTGATTCAAACTGCAAGGAATACACCGTATTGCTGTACAAGATACAGAGAGGAATTTTGGTAGAGAAAATTCACTCTCGAAGAGATATAATTTTAAAACACAACTTCGGATATGGAGTAGCATGGTATAAGATGGGCTCACAGACATCGAACGACTCTGGTCTCTATGATACATATGGAATCACATGCATCAAATGGCTCTGCACACCTGTAGTCGTACGTTGTATATTGGCTCACATGCATCAAACGGCTCTGCACACAATATGTCCGGAGCTGATGCAATGGAACTATACATCGAACCACTCCGAACACAAATTATGTTCGCAATTGTGTTTTAAAATTGTGTCGGTAAACATTTTGCCGTACCAGTTCCAAAAAAAAAAACATTTTGCCGTAGAAATCACCTACAAGATCCTCTGGTCAACATCTCCTTATACCTCAAAAGCGAATCCACCCTCTGCAACTTCAACTGCTGCTTAAACTTGCTAATAAAATCATCAGCTTTTTCATCCACCTCTTCATCCTCTCCAAAGAACGCCGTACGCTTTCCCTCCCTCACCGTCGCCGGCCGCCGTACCTCCTCCTCCTCCTCCTCTTCCTCCTCTGCCGCCTTCTCCTCCGCCCTCCACTTCTCGCTCGCCGACTTCCTCATCCTCGCTGCCGCCGCCGCGCGCCTCTCTCCCTCGCCCGTGGAGTCGGACTTGCTCCTCCTCGTCACGTGAGGATCGTGATTCTGGTTGGAATGGTGTTTCGGGTCAGGATGATCGTATCCGTACAGAGAGAAATTGAACGACTTGACTCGCTCCAAAATAGACGGGGCTCGGGCGAGTTGGGTTTGCACTGAGTTTTCGGGTTGCGATGGGTCAAGTGAGTCAGATCGGGAGATGTTGTTGGACCAGACTCGGTCCAAGATGGACGGAGCTCGAGCGAGCTGGGTTTGAACTGGGTCCAAAATAGACGACTTGACTCGCTCCAAAATAGACGGGGCTCGGGCGAGTTGGGTTTGCACTGGGTTTTCGGGTTGCGATGGGTCGAGTGAGTCGGATCGGTAGATGTTGGACCAGACTCGGTCCATGGTAGACGGAGCTCGAGCGAGCTGGGTTTGAACTGGGTCGGTGTGGTGGGTTTCGGGTTGGAATTGGTTGAGTGAGTCGGATCGGGAGAAAGTGATGGACCTGACTCGGTCTAGAAGTGATGGGGCTCGGGCAAGTTGGGGCGGGTTGTGTGGATTATGATCATCGGGTTGATTTTGGCTTTGGTGAGGATTATAATCATCGGGTTGATTTTGGTTTTGGTATTGGTATTGGTTTTGGTATTGGTATTGGTTTTGGTTTTGGTGTGGATTATAATCATTGGCTTGATTTTGGTTTTGGTTTTGGTGGGGCGGGCTTTTTTTGTGAGATTTGAAGTTGGAGAGAAAGATTGTGCCGATAACGAGATTGAGGAGGCAGAAGAGAACTGTGGGTGAGAACCAGCTTGACATGGAGGACCATATGTTGCCGATTGGTTCAGTCATTGAGGACCATATGGTGCCGATTGCTTCAGTCATGGCGGTGGAGAGAGAGAGAGAGAGAGAGAGAGAGAGAGAGAGAGAGAGAGAGTTAGTTTTGGAGAGAGAGAGAGGGAGATCGGGGGTGGAGTGATATTTCAAAGTCAGGAGCACAGTTTTATAACGGGATTGGGTCCTTCCCGTCTAATTAGTAGTATTTGACTGGAGAATACGGTCTTGGTTTATTGTTAATTGTTTGGATTTTGACTTCTCCTCGTATCCTAAACTTAGAGGAGAGAATCCAAATTCTTTTTTTTTTTTGGTCATTCTATTGACAAACTATTGAGTTATCAATATGCCAAGAAAAAGACTGAAAATATATACGCTCCAATGATTTTTAATAATTTTCAGTACACTTTTTAAAACTTTTATTCACTTTTTATATATTTCAATGCATTAACGACAACCTAATAAGTTGATTTTTTGAATTTTTCATTTCTTTTATTAGAGAACCCGACACAATTGTGTCGATTCGATCCTATCAAATGGCTATGGACAAGATAATATACATAGTTATGCTTTTAAGGTTTTTTTTTTTAATAACTTAGTATCCGGGCTAGTTTGCGCATCTCAATTAATCCTAAGAACTAATTGTAGTGGCCGAGGGTTAGTGAGACAAGCCGTCTCAAGCCCAGGTGACCATGGGTCAAACCTGGCTCTGTTGGCTGACTCCACATCGAGCTCGGTTGGGGCTTCGGCACGGCCCACCCCGTGTCCTCTTGATCCATCACAGCCGACGTCATGGACCATCGGCTACCACCCTTGGGCTCCCCCCTCCATTTAGAATGTGGCGAGCGACCGAGGCTCCCAGCCGAGCAGATCCCCCACTTGCATACCTCGAGCCGAACGCTTAGGGGGCTCGGGGCTCTGGCGTGTCAAAGAGGACTTGACTGACTGGACAAGACAAGTGGGGTTCTCGAGGCATCCATCGATCTAGGCCTGCTGCCATCATAGGTATTTGCAGGGGTGACGTCAGCCGCGGCGGTAGAGGCACTCGAGGCACTCATGACCTACCCACGTGCTGTGATTGGGACGTGGGACACGCATAAGGTACACCCGAGACTTAGTGAGCAAGTCTCTCCTGGCCTATAAAGGGAGAGCCCACTCACCAAGTTAAGGGTTCTTCTGTTCCCTCTCCACACTTAGTAAGATTCCAGCGACTACCTCATTCCCGGCGACTTACTAGATCGTCTGAGTGCCTCCCCGGACCACCACCGTCGGGGCCAGGCACTAACGCGGGTGCTATTGGTGCAGGTTACCAGGAGGATCCTCATGCCCAGACGGACCGTTCAACTTCCTCCCATCCGTCAAATAGGTAAAGAGGGGTCAGCCGGAAATATACTCCTCACACTAATCATATGTTCAGTATGGGGGATCATTTAAAGCCACAACAAAGTTTTAGATGGACTATCCCAGAGGAGTTGATAGTAAGAAGATTCAAATCTAGCTAAGACCTTACGAGAGAGTGAACCTCTAAATTTAAAACCCTGAGCACTAAGCAAAAACTTAAGTAATAGTACATTTTGTTATGGTGCGGAGTTAGGTCATATATTTTAGTAAGACATTCTACCGTCACTCTCAATTTTCATTTTAAGCTCTCGCTTTTTAATTTCCGCACTCAAGTAAATTTAACAATTTAGAATTTCATTTTTCCTTTTCTCGAAAGGGCAATAAACGTTACTTGTTAAGTTAAGTTGTTAGTTAAATTTGAACTCTTGTCTAATGCATGAGATTACAACGACGTAGCAACTTGTGGACTACCACTCCATTTGCAGTTTATGTAATTTTTTTTTTAATTTTGAGAAGGAAGTTTATAGTATTTGGAACATGCTTGCGGAGCACATCATGTGACTGAAGTTTGGATTTTTGGGAACAAAAGCAGAAGAGGAACATGTGGAGAAAATGGGGAAATAATTTTTAATCAGGAAGTCTACGTCAACATGTATGAGTTTCTGATTTGTTGGTATTAATTAAATATACAAAATGCGTGATTAGAGTTCTTGATTAAAAATTACGTAATACGGAGTACTAATTAAAGTTTTATGACATTGACAATCTTAAATGATGAGATAAAATAGATGTGGTTTGGGTTCGAAGGACGCAACGCAAGTCATAATCATTAAATTTAGGCAAGTTGTGGTGCAAAAGATGCTTATCTTTATGACTGGATGCTTAATGCTTTCATCCTTCCTGGTAATTACATATATCTTCAGTTGTTGTCGATGGACGCACGTACGGAAGTCTTTTTTTAGAGTGATCGCCGGGAGTGGTATTGTGTAACAAAATTCATGGGAATACTCCGGACCCAACAAATTAATATAAATTGTAACAAATGAAAGACTATATATTAATTTTAGCCTTATAAGTTTCATAACTACTAATAAATCTATTGTTATAGACATACGATAAAAAAAATTCTCAAAATAACATTATTCTTTCCAAGATTGGGCGGGTTTTGAAAAGTTTAAAATGTTATTGGGTGGACGATGAACCTGCATAGTTTTTACAGTTTTGTGCTAAAAATTATGGAGTACTATAATTCTCCTAAAAATTTGAAGCGTGGGCAGAGTGGTCATTGGGTTCATCCGTCCCTTGGTCTATCCTTAGTGGTTTGTATTCAACAATGTTACACGCCTAAAACCAAGCACGCAAGAGGGTTTCTTTTTAATAACGGCAACTCGTCACTTATAAAGGGAAATTATTTTCGCACCCGCGTTTTATCCCCAAACACTCTTTTTTTGTCTTTATTCATACCTCATGAGTCACTTTTGGCATATGATATGAATGTCAATTTGGTAATTTCAAGTGAATAAAGATAATAAAAAAAAAGTATTTGAGGATAAAAAGGGGGTGTGAAAATTATTTCTTTTTATAAATACTACTTACTCCTGGATATATAGGTTACATAAAAGAGACGTTTGTAAATGAAAACTTGTAATGAAAACTTGTGGGGAAAAATCAGTAAAGGATGTAGTAACTTAAAGAAGGTAGGAGTACATATTACTATAATGCATAAGAGCAAGCCCAGCAGATGACTCAAACCCCTCCCTATCCCTATTTTAGCGAGTCAAACCCCAAAACTAAGCTCCAACAGACTACCTAAACCCCTCCCTAAAATACTCTGATGAACAGTAGCTCCCTAAATACCCCTCTGTTTAGGGAGCCACTATTCACTCCCAACCCATTTTTTAATCTTTTTTCTTTTCTTTCTCTCTCCTCTCTCTCTTCTTTATGTGTATAATATATATTATATGTATTAGTTTATATTATTTAATTGGTATAGAGAAAGTAATAGAGAGGATTGTTGGAGTGTTGAAAGAGATGTGAGTAAATAAAATACTATTGACTACTTTTTGTAGAGAAAAATTTAGGGAGTTTGCTGGGCTTGCTCTAAGTGGTGTACTCATATCATTTTCCCATATTACTACTGACGGACCAAAAAAAAAAAAACATATTACTAGTATTATTTTGATTGGAAGTCTCTTTTTAGTTGTTTATTTAGTTCGTGCTCATTATTTGATTATTTCTAAGTTGTTGTTATTGAGTTTAGTTTAATGGTTGTGAATTTTGCTTTTATAATTCCGATGATAAATATAAATAAAAGTAAGTTTCTTATCATTTTAAAACAAAAATAATACGTAATAGATTGTTGAACATAAGTTCCACTAGTATATATACTACCAAAGCACTAAATAAGTTAAGGTTGATTGATTTTTGTTTTCGTTTTTGTTTTTATTGAACTGATAAGGTGGTTTGATTATATGACAATGTTATTTGTTTAAAGTCAAATAAAATGAATACCCAAAGGTGCTCAAAGGGAGTGAAATATTAAGGTCTTATTTCTCATTGAACATTGTGTGCCACTAACTTGGCTTTTTTTAGTTTTTTGGCTTTTTAGCTTTTTTATTTGAGAGCTTGAAACACGCGTTAGCTTTTTGTGGTTTTTTACATGATGTATTATAGGGGATGACCTGTCTCAAAAAGCGTAATAAGCTAATTTTTGGTTTTTTGAATTAGTGGAATGGAGCCTGAATAGAGATCCCCTCAACTCGTAATTTCTCGAATCTACTTTTATAGTGTGTTGAAGATTGCCATGACTGGTTATCTAAGCTTAAAGTTGAGAGTGTAAAGTACATAAACAATAGTAGTATTAGACTATTAGTACATTAAGAAATCAAAAAATGTCTCCTCGAATCCAATTGAAAATGAGTAATATAGTGCCTTTAAGGGCCTGTTTGGGCGTCGCATTTTTGCATTCTCGATTTTCTCTTTTGGTCGTTTGGGCGCCACATTCTGACAAGCCATTCTACACAACTCATTTACCATTTTGAACGTTAGAAGCAAAAATCCAAAACCAGCTCTGAGGTTCCTTTTCGCATTCTCGTTTTGGGTTCTCATTTTTCAAATTTTCCCCTCTTCAATCTCTCCCAAATCTACCCCTTGTTTCCACACAAACATGAACCAGAGAGAGACAGAGAAAAATACCAGAACAACGGAAGAGAAAAATACCAAATCGAGAGAGACAGAGAAACTATAGATCGATTGTGTGGCGGACCTGACTAGCAGCAGTGAACAATGGACTGTGGTGGTAGTGATGACCGTCGTCTTCGATTGTGCGGCGGTAGTGATGACCGTCGTCGTCGATTGCTGGCGGTTGTGATGACTGTCGGCAACGAACACCGGACAATTAGAGAGAAACAGAGAGAATAAGGGAGAAGTGATTCCATGTACCTACATCCCACACCATCAATGTTCCAAATGGTATATCAACGGCTCTTTCCACTTTTAGAATTAAGTTTTTACAATTAAAAAAAATAAAGTTCGTAAAAAACAAGGGTAAATTGGTGTGTTGGCAATTTTAAAATTAAGTTTCCCAATTGTGTGACAATTTCAATTTTTTTTTACGAAATGTTATTGTGTTGGCATGTTTTTAATAAACAAGGGTAAATTGCTAAAACATAATCTATTACTCATTTTCATCATTCTTCTCTCAAATACTATTCTTTTTGCAAAATGCATTCTGCACATTTCTCCCAAATACTCCTCACAGTTTCAAAACTCATTCTAGCCATAATTCAAAAAGCCAAAAAACCAAAACACCAAAAATGAAAAGTTAAAAAGCAGGCTCACAAACACCCTCTCACATCTGCATGCACGATCCTGAATACTGAAAAATCTTCCAACATTTCGATAGGCGTTTTTCTTTACAGTAAACTACACTCCATGGCCACATGGCTATCAACAACCTGGATTCAATCAAAGCAATCCGATTGAGGGGTGAAGAGAGAAATCATACATCTTGGACTTTTCAGCATCCAAATTCCAAACAAATGTCTAACTGGAGCTCAACTTACACAAAAAAATCTCTGATAGCACCCGAAAATGGAAAAACACAATGTATCACAATGAGGAAATGACTATAATACACACCCATTAAAACTGTGTACCATATGCATCTATTGTATGGTCCATATTGTGTCACCTCATTGGCAATCATAATATTTTTTAGTATTTCGTAACTCTTTAGCAATATGATTCGTAACATTTTCTATGATTCATAACATTTTGGTGTGTCTCGTAACTTTTATTAAAAAAATCATAACTTTTGTAAAAAAATCTTAACTTTTATATCGGGGTGTGTATTATAATTTTTTTCCGCAAAATGATAGCTTTATCAGTACCGGAACTTGATACAACACCATGAATACTGTACATGGTGTCCGGGATCAATTAAAACAATACATTAACAAGTGAAGGAGACAAATTGCTTTCGTACACATTATTACACGAAATATACACAAATAACGGAACACAATGCTAGAAGTTCTCATTACTTTTTACAAAGAACGTATCAATTGGCAGGTGTTTACCATCCCCGTGGGATGACTTGTGCTTCTTCTTATATAGTTGTAAGCTTCATCGGGCGAGCTCCTTTTGGTTGGCACTTTCATGCTGAAAACACATATTCACATGTATCTCATTTTATTACTTTGTAATTTATTTTATTATTTTTAGAGCGTCTATTTAGGTTGTGGAAGGAATTAATTGTGTCTTGTAACGGTCGTAGTTAGTCAAGACACACACGATTCGTAAAGAAGGATTTTGCGGTTTGATTTGCACGGGATTGGAAAGATTAGAACAATGCAATTGGAAAGATTTTGTGAACAATACAATTGGAAAGATTTTGTGAACAATACAATTGGAAAGATTTTGTGAACAATACAATTGGAAAGCTTTCTTTAATTGAAATGCAATCACATAAGTGTGGACGACATCCTCAACAAATTTGTGTGGATTATTCGGCAGTCGGACAAGGAAAGATTTTCCTAATTGATTTCTGCTTCACGGTTCGAGATCCGACTCGAGCCATTCCTGCTTTATGTCGAAATCTATAAATTAACATATACAGACAACACAGAAAGGGACGTCTTATTTAGAGCAGTCAGAGATGATATTTTTTAGAGAGAGAAAAACATGTCTGTGTGTCTTGAAGTTCCATCGATCATCACGCTTCCAAGTTTTCTCCAAGAAGTTTGCATCACTTTTCAATCTCTACGATTGAGTTGCTTCCGGTGGATTTCCGGAAGGGTAATCGGAAGGCTCGAGGATTCGAGGCGGCGGCAATCAAGCACGGGGTACGGTGAACGAGGATTCGGCTATCATTCTTGAGTCAATTGTGAGGATTCTCAGTTGTGTAGTAAGTATGAATGTAACCGTACAACGGTTTTTATAGTGCTTGATTCCTTCCCGTGGTTTTTTCCCATTTAGGGTTTTCCACGTATATCCGGTGTTCTTCGTATTTTTGTTTCATTACCTACTTATCGCTTTGTGATTTTTATTTCGGCGGCACCAAAGTAGGGATTTCAACAGTGATCACATTCTCTATAATTCTTAATCTCTGCTCGCAGATCCCTTCTACACGCAACAGTTAGGCGAGCTTCTGATTAAGCACATCATTTGAGAAAGAAATAAGCGTGCCGACCCATTTCACCGAGACGCTAAAATGCGTTGTTTTCCTTTTCTAAATTATCCTTCTATTCCGAATTGTATTATAATACAATTTTCGGAAGACAGAAGGATGTTTCTTGTCCCCTAATCATCTACTCGGAACCTTGTTCTAATGCATGATTTTCCATTATAACAACAAGCAAAAAAAAAAAAAAAAAAGGCAGACAAAAACCATCTCAAGGTGAAAAAAATCTAGTGTAAAGACAAAAAAAAAAAAAAAATCATAGCCACGTGACTTCATTTTGTTTTCACAACTGAAAGTCCCGGCCTTGAGTCTCCTCAATTCTCAACTGAAAGTCCCAGCCACACATTCTTCTACTCTATTTTGTTTTTCTTAATGAAAGCAGGCCACACAATCCTGAGGCTGAAGTCTGCGCATGGACCTTAGTGGAAATTAATTGGGTTATCCGGGGCAGGGTTGGTGGAAAGGAGTAAGATATTTATATGTCTAGTTTGTGTTAGGTTTACATAAACTTGATTCTCGTACATGAATTATTTGTCCATGATTTTGTGAAATGAATGGTACGGATCATTATTGTGCCAATATATTCTGTGCTAATCTTGTTTCGTGCCTTGTTCATCCTATTTATTAGTAGTGATGTGTCATGCCAGTCCATTTTAGAATATTTTCGGTTCTGTCCGGCCCAGAGGACAAGCAACACTCCGTACCGTGCTCGCAATTTGGCCTCTTTTTTTATCGGGCATTAAAGAGACAGAAGAAATTCTTTTAAGAAATTGCTAATAATTTTTTTATGATTGACGGAGAAAACTTTCTCAAATAGTTATAACTAAGAATAACTCGTGTGATTACTAAGCCTTTATGGAATTTAATTAAATTATTTGAAAAAAGTTTTTAAAAGATTCCTCTAATAATTCCCCATAAAAAGGAGTAAGAGCATCCGCATTAGGCTCGCCTCTTCCCATTTGGATTTTGGGGCTAGAATGGCAAGCAAAAGTCCAAAATGCTCTGTGCATCAGTCTCGCTACTGATTGGAATTAAAATAATCGCTACAGCCCCTAGCTTCTTTTCAACGTGGAACTGTTAATAGGCTAAGTAATATTTTATTATTTTTTACACCACAACATGATCCTTGCATGATTAATTATATCTTTACTTGCAACACCATTATCACCGGCAACTATGATTTTTGTTTCAGAATTTGGGTTTCGAAGTTGTATTCCTAGCATTACTCTTTTAACTTTTCGTATCACTTTAAGTGCGCGCAATTTTGTAGTATTAGACAATTAGACAAACATTTTCAATTATCCAAGTGATCAACATTTTTTATAAGGCAACTCCAGGGTTAACTTAAAGTAATTAAATGAATGCCCGGATCAATTGTGTGGGTCTATAAAGTGGGGCTCTACACACCCATCTTGATACACTATTAGTACCCATAGTGCTTTTTTTTTCCCAAAAAATGCACATAATTTCTTTAATTGAAATAAAGAAGATGAAAAAATGACTACTACATTTGGAAAGTACAACCATTAAATTGTATTTGTCCTAAAAGTGTATCAATTGATTAGTTTGACATTTAAAAAAAAACTAGGAGTATTTAAGTAAAAAAAAAAAGAGTGAATAAAAAACGAATAAATAAATCATAGAGAGTCTGATGCAGTAAACATTTTAAAAATGATCAGCTAAAGTAATAAAGTGACTTCGTAAGAGATAATTTGATCTAAAATTTGAAGAAACTGATACGGATGCTATAAGAACTTTTGAATTAGTAAAATTTCGAATGGCAATATAGATGAGCATTTTTAGTACACAATGGGCGACAGGCGTAGATACCTCGATACCTCCGAGTTTAAACCTACAGTGAAAACTAATTTGCTGTTGGAAGGCCCCACAACGAACCAAAAGTCTTCAACTGGATTTTCGAGCCAAACTTTACTTACCACACATGCACACAGTGCCAGGGTTAGATTTAAAGTGGGACTAGGGTTGAGTTTCCCAAAAAAATTAATCAAGATAAAATTAAGGTTTGGTAAAATCAATCCCTGATTTTATCAAATGAGGAAGGCAGTTGATAAAATTTCAAATTAATCTCAATTAAAAAGTTGAGATTTTATCAACTCTCTTACTCATTTGATAAAATATAAAATCTTTTGGGAAACTAGGCTTAGTCCCCAATTAACTTGTAGTAGTATAATTTTAATTTATCATTTTCATTCTCATCTCATATCTCGTATCAACTATTCATCTCAAAAATCATGTAGTGTTGATATCGTATCGTGTCGTGAATATGTAACGTGCCTCAAACTCTTTTCATGTTTATGCCATTTTCTCGTAAAATGTGTTTCAAAAACCAATATTTCCTTGTTAAGCGTGTCTCATAAAAACATATTTTTCCTTTGCATGTTTCCTTTCGAAAAGTGAATTGACCAGAGAATCCCAAGTCGTATGGCCGGACGAGTCCAGTTAGAATCACCATAAAAAATAGTCCACAAAAGTATGAAGCATGTCTTTTTGATAAACTTTGAGAGGGGGTTGTTTCACCATCAAAAGTTGTCCACAAAACCAATTTGACATTTATTAAAATACTACGTAGTCACTTTTTAAGAAAAATCTCATGTCTCGGATAATCTAGTAACGACTTTTATTAGAAAATGCGTAATCGACCACTTGTTTTTTCAAAAATTAGTCGGGCACTATAACGGCATAAATTTAAAATCCTGTATTCAAAATGGACATTGTAACGACTATGTATGTATGAAAAATTATTCTTAAGACTAATGACTAATTTTTTTTGTAAAACTAAATGCTAACTTTAAGTCTAAATGTGGGCATTATAACATTATTAAAAATTAAAGTAAGCTCCAAAATGACTAGTAGAAAATTAGGTAAGGCAATTACCTTGATTCTGAGGTTGAAAAGCTAGGTAGATAAATGGACAGAGCAACGACTACATGTGTTTGAAAGGAAAAGAAAGTTCTTTTCCTAGAAACACGAAAGTGACTACGGAAAAACTACTTCTTTTGGATCGAGGGGCGGCTCGAGGTGGCGGAGGGTGGTGATTTTGGTTGAATATTGGAAGGACACTTTGAGTTTTCAAAGGAGAAAACTCAAGAGAGCTTGAACTACTAAAGACTACAAGTTGGTGGGATTTTGGTGTGAAGAATAAGTGTGGATGTGCTTGCTATTTATAGGCAATGGTGGAGCTCCCTCTCCCCCTCACTTGGTCGGCCTCTCCCTCTCCCCATTTCCAAGAAATTTCTCCAATTTTATTGCCAAGATTCACCCAAGATTTTATGGGATTCTAAAAGAATAAAATATATAGGTAAAATTGGCCATGGGTCTAATTAGTTCCTAGGTAAAAATCTTAGTAGTACTTACTAAATCTAATGGGAACTTTCTAGGAAATTTCTAGGGTAAAAATCTAGTATAGAATTGTACATGGCCACATTTATTTTTGGGAGTTTTTAGTACTAGTTATACATGTAAATGCACCACAAAATAGGCATAAGCCTAATTAACCTAATGAATCCTAATGAATCTATAGGGAGATTCTAAGAATCTTAGGCAAATGTAAGGAGGATTCTAAGTAATTAATAGGATAGATTTAGAGAATAAAAATTAAAAAAATTCGCTAAGGTCCATTATAGCTCTTTGTAACATGTTTAGTCCACCTCATATTTTCATAATACCTCTAATCTACTTTTTTGCATTTTTTTAGATACAAGGTCCATTCTCTCTTTTCAATAGACAAATATACCCTCACATTAATTCAATACATAATATACTCACACCGGAAAAGTTCGCCGGCGCCAGAAAAATCGCCGGAAAATTGGACTTCACCGGAAAAATGGCCGGCGTAGATAACTATATCTGGAATCAGAAGAGGTGGTTATCTAGACTCACAAGACGTGGTTATCTCTACTATATATTTTTTTTTGAAGCCTGATCAGATGTGATTATCTAGACTCACAAGATGTGTGGTTATCTGTACTCTCTTTGTTTTTTTTAAAGTCTAGTTGGGATCAGATGTGGTTATCTGGACTCAAAAGAGGTGGTTATCTGGACTCATAAAATGTGGTTATCTGGACAACATCTCTTTAAAAAAAAAAAACTTACTTGGGGATCAAATCCTTATCCAACCACATGTAAGACAAAAATATATTTGATACAATAGCCTTTAAAACTAGATAATTACACCCCCATTTAAAGCTACATGGCTACTAAGTAATAGAAAATAAATTATAGAATAGGTTATGAGGGGGATGAAGGGGAAGTCATTAGCAAGATTTGGTGGAAATGGATGAAGCGCGTTATAGAGCCATGTTGGCCGAGGAAGGAAAGAAGGAGGGGTCCTAGTTCTTTTTTATTTGAGTTAGGCTTTTTAGGGGGGATTTTCTTGGTTTTTCGTTTACCTTGTTGAGGATGGGGAGTTTTTTTTAGGTGTTTTATATTGGCCTATTGCCAACCTTTTTTTGGGTTGTCCGGGGTCGTTCTTTTGGGTCTCGAGAAGCAAATGATCGTTGTCGGGTGGGGTGCCAACCTCGTTGGGTCTCCGCTCCTCGTTTTGATGCTTTTCTCTTATCCCGTTCAATCTTGTATCTTCGGTATTTGATTAATAAAATCTTTTTTGCCTTTCAAAAAAAATATTATCACTACTAATGACTGATCGATTGTCTCAATGATTGTATGCTAAAGTCAATTGCTTGATTAACCTTAAAATCAATTGACCACTAACAAATGTGTGTTGTACTATTTTCAAAGTTCATCGCAAAGGTCACAGGTGTGCACAACGATAAATAAGATCTTAAAATTAAACTATCTATTAATTAATATACCATTTTAATTAATTTTTTTGTACGTGTATCAATATCCCAAAATAATTTTTTAATTATTTTTTTATGAAAATAATTTCTATATTTACGAAATGAATGATCTAGATCAATGTTTTGAGACCTTTACAAAACCGAGTTTGAAACGGTCACCAAATAAGGTAGGGTATAGAGGTGATTTGTTCCATAATTTTTCGGGCATAGAGAGAAACCAATTCATGCAGAAAAATTCTTTCCCATGGAATAGGACCTAACAAACAAACATAACTACTCTCTCTCTCTCTCTCTCTCTCTCTCTCTCTTCATGCATCCATAACTATAAATCTTATCTGTTGATTCTCATGTTACAAACCATAAGCCAATCTCCCATGAAATGAGACTCTCTCTTCAGTTTTGCGGTCAAATCTAGTATTAGGTACGAGTGTTTAATCTTATCGTGGTATCTACCATGAAA
Organism: Gaultheria prostrata; assembly: GCA_036023075.1. Classification (NCBI taxonomy): domain Eukaryota; kingdom Viridiplantae; phylum Streptophyta; class Magnoliopsida; order Ericales; family Ericaceae; genus Gaultheria; species Gaultheria prostrata. Next base: position 44,489 of record JAXBDA010000384.1, on the reverse strand, counting down.
GGGTGATCAATCTAAGCACCAATCATTTGTTTTTTTGTTTCCATAATGCTTTACGTACTAGGCTCTGGTATCGCACCAAGAAATGAAGCTTCAGGCATCCTTCACGATCTTCAAAGCCAAAGGACCAGACGCAAAGAAAAAGAAATCATACGTATATGATATTCAGCCAATTTATCACCAGTCCAGTGTACTTTTCAGCGAATTGTGGTGAAATCGTCTGGAGGTTTAGCCGGGAGAGATGACAATACGTTTCCTTCTCTAAACAGCTTGTTTCGCAATTCAGATATGTAAGCTATGTGATTCTGGGTACTTTACTGTGTTCAGTTTTTTATATATATTTTTTTTCTGTTGCTTTGAACAAGTTCATTCAATTCCGGGACCACGCAGTCTCCCCTATTAATATCATGTTTGTTTTGTATTTTAGCCTTCCCCAAGGTGGGAGGCAAACTGAGCAATTGATCATATATATTGTCCTTTCTATCTAATGGTTTAGTTAATTATCCATATGTGTTTGTGTTTTAGCCTTAATTTACTTATGTTTTGATTTTGATTCAATGAGAAAAGATAAAGATGAAGGTTGTAGAGACTGGAGTGTTTTGTTCAGGGAAAATAAAATACCTTTCAATTTTGAAGGGCAATACATTCAGTTATGTTTACAACTCCAGGCTTGTTTCAGATAATGATCATGACAATATTTTTGATGCACGAAACTATGCTATGCGACAATTCGAACTATATCCCACCTCTCTAGTTAGAGAATCACCCAGTCATCTACAATTCAACTATTAGTAATCGATATTTAATCAACAGATATTTGTAATCTTAACGTGGGGAGATTAATAAGTATTTAATAGCGTGGAGCTCGAAATATAAATTGAGATAAAGAAGGGAGTGCAATTATAATTCTTTAGTGGTGTGAATTATAATTTGTGAAATAAGAATAGAATCCAGATGGGATTAGTTTTTCTTATTTACACAAGGAGCCCAGATTTATTTCTCCTTAGGTCCCTGCTCTAGCCCTATAAATATATTGTTATGGTCTCTAGGTCTCACAACAGTCATTCGGAAAATTAGAAGAGAGGCTGTGAGAAAAAGAACAAGGAGACTACGTAGAAGTCCATGCTTGGCTACGTGATCGAGGTATAAAGGAATATGGCAGAAGATCATGGGGTACTGTCGAGTAGAGTTTATTGCGTACAGTAATTGGGTCTGTCAAGTTCTAAAAAGAAACAAGTCAACCAGTGTTCGTGTCTACGGATGAGAGGTAAACCCTAATTCCGCCTTGTAGGGTTTGTGTTGATTTTTGTTGTTTAATCTATACGCGTCATTATTGGGTTCTGGGATTCGTTTCCCAACATCAACACCAACACTTGGAGCCCTAGGCAGAATATGAGTGGGGCATTTGAAAATATTCTGTCAGTGTCACACGTTTCTGTAGAGGGGCACTCACCTCCCACGTTTGATGAAAACTCGACAAAATCTGCAAAACCAGATGAATTTTCGCCTTTGACTTTTGATCAGTCCTAGTTCAAATGACATGACCAGTGAACCATTTGACAGTCAAGCGGAGGAGAGAAAAACTCATCAGTTTGCTCAAACGTGAAGGCCTTCATTGGATAATGAAGTTAAGGCTCCAAACGACATCTTTACCCCAAAATCAGCAAATAACATGGAAGACGATGAATTGCTCCGGCAATCAAGTTTGGAAAGTGGTAACGAGTTGAAGTTTGGGGTGTTGACATCAAAAAAGGTTTACACTACTACCCCTGTAGTTTAAGAAATTATTCATTCACCAACTCTCAAAAGTAATAAAGTAATCTAAAATGAGAATAGATTGAAATCAAATAGGTTGATTTTAGCTAATGAAAAACCTTTCATTTTAGCAAATGGATAATCAAATATTTTAGCAAATAATTTCCTCATTTGGCCTAAATTAATTTGCTTCACCATTTTTTTCCTCAAAATTCACCTCTCATTTTTTTTTTACAGGATATTTTCTTTTTGTTTTTTCATGAATGTCTCACAATTACAGTTTCGTATGCTTGATTTTCATGTTGAATCTATTTCTCACATAGTGTGATTGAAAGGTATGGCTTTAGATTCAAAAATTAATCATCAAAGTTACGTTACATACTTTTGATTTTTTTAATTATATGTAGATAGCATGTTAGAATTTAAAGTTTTCCAATTTGAATAATAAAATATCTTCAAAATATATGAAACAAGATCTGGAATAACAGTAGACAAGATTGTGAAAAAGAAAATCAAAAGCTTTGCCACTAACAGTACAGAAAATCTATTTTAGTTTTAATCAGATTTAAACCTTACGATCATACTGTCATGATTGTTTTTAGGAACTAGCCTATTTTCTCACAGTAGTCATCCCACCACCACATCCACTTAGGGTCCGATTGGATGCGGGATGATTTTTGGGGGATAAAATAATAAGAAGCATAAGATAGTATGGGGTGTCATTTATGGAGGGTGGACCCACAGTGATGTAACATTTATGGAGGGAGATTACACAATAGTACTTTAAAAGATTTTGGTAATAACAACCCAATTGGATAGAGTCTTACAGCCTGGATAAGGAACACCCCCCATAATTAGGGGGAAGTGACAGGCCGACCCTATTTTGTCTTGAGTTTCCTGCCTAAGCCCACTCAACGTCAAACACATTTTGCGTAAGTCCTTTTCACGCGCCCATGAGAAAATTTTCTCGCGCGTATCTTTACTCTCTCTCTCTTTTCCCCGCTTTTCAACTAATAAATGGGTTTTGTCCGGATCAATTTCGTCCACTCATTTCTACCTTGCGCCAGCAAAGTACTTCCTCGTGTGCAAAGACCCTTCATTTTTTGTTCGGTCAAATCACCCATTAGCCGCCACATGGGCGTTGAGTCATTGACTGGTGAAAGAAAATGGTGTACCTGCTTTTAAGATTTAAAATAAAATAATTTTTATTATACACATTCATTTTTTATAAAAATTATTCATTTGAAATCTACTCGATGAGATCTTTTAAACAAGATCCATTGTGAATATGAAATTATGTACATGTGAAAAAGTTATTTTATACCCATTAATAAGAAACAATAACAAACAGATAAACCACAAAAAATAGATAAGTCATAATAACAAAAAGAAAGACCAGACTTGCTAAAAACTAAACCACATAAACCAACATATAAGACACAATAGCAAATAGATAAACCAAAAAAAACAACATATAAGCCACAATAACCAACAAATAAATGAAAAAATAATATATAAGTCACAATAACCCAACAGATAAACTATTTTGGCTAATATATACAAATAAAACCAACATATAAGGCATAATGACAAACAGATTAAAAATATCTGTCAAAAAAACTTCCTGCATTGAACAGATAAAAAATATTTGTCAAAAAATTCTGTCAAAAATATTATTATTTTATCTATAATGAATAGATAAAAATATCTGTCAAAAATAACTCTCTACATTGAACAGATAAGAAATATCTAAGAATTTTTTTTATAGTTAATATGGGTCTTGTTTTATAGATCTTGTCGAGTGAGTTCTAAAAATATAAATTTGATGAAAAACGGATATATATATATATATATATAATAAAGGAATAATTAGTCATGAATACACAATATTTTACCTATTTGAAAGGAAGGACAATGAACATTTGCAATCAAACATAAAGACATTGTTTGCAATTATGATTTAATAAAAGGATAGAACACACCCACTCTTCCTTTATTTTGGTCACAAATACCCTTACTTCCTAAAAGAGACTCTCTCTCTCTCTCTCTCTCTCTCTCCCTCTAAAAGAATCGAATCCTCTGTCTCATCTCTCTCTCATACACACACATACAAACATGCACACGCATCACCAGTGAAATTACTCCTCGCTAAAGGAAACAATTTTTTGGCTAAAGCCTTTTTGCAAAGATATTTTATTTGCTTTCGCTCCAACTTTGTTATTTAGTAGCGTGCCCAAAGCGTAGGGCTTAAGTCGGAGATAGCATACTATCGGTAAGACCGGATCGAATCCACAGGGACCGAACGTACCGAGCGTGAAACTTGTCTTGCGCGTGATGGTTTTTTAGCCTTTAAGCGGCAAACTTTGACTTGAGGTTTGGATTGGAATTCTCTCAACTTTGAGAATGACTTGTAATTGACTTAAAGACTAAATTAAACTAAGGCTAAGTCTAGGGGATTTCAACGCCCATGACTCGGGTCGATTCATTCTCCTCTACGATAACCGGCTCGGAGGTGTCGTTAAACTTACTCCGAACGGAAGATTTGATACTGAAACTCATTTAACTAGAAATGGTGCTTAGCAAAGATTAGGAATTTTTGGATTATTTGGCAAACGACCGAGTTAACATCACCCTAAGCATCACACGTGGTAAGTAGCATAGCTCTTGCCTACGTGAGATCAAAGAGGTTAACAAACCCGGTCTTTGGTACGTAAAATTAATCCTAACTCTTTGCAAAACAAACAATGTATACAACATGACGAGGAGAGCGAATCAACCGGAGTCACGGGGTGTTAATCACCCCATAACCAAGCCTACGTAAACTACTCGATCATTACGCTAGAGAACATGACTATTTTGATGAAGGAAATAAAGAACATGACAGGAGACACTAAAAACTGTTTTTATAAGTCAATTTTATACTTGCCTACAACAATAAACCTTGGAGTAATCACACACACACACTTCTTACTTGAGTTTTCAAAGGAAAAGCCTAAAACTTGAGAGATAAGATTTAACCGACGAAAACTGAAACAAACTTGATTTATATGAAGATCCCGAGAATACAAACACTATTAATAAACTAGGAAATGAAATACAACCAAACCTTACTTGAGTTCTTGAAGGAAATTAAGCTTCAAAATCCTCCACAACAATGGAGGAGAGAGAAGAGAGAAATTAACTGAAAATAGCTTAAAGCATAAAGTGTAGGAGAGAGGAGAGAGGAAGAGAGAGGAGAGAAAATATACAACACACTCTTTCTCTCACAAAAATATCCAAAAAGTGGAAGTTTCCATAAGTGGCAAGTATTAAAGGTGCTAAAAAGGACTTTCTGGGGCAAGTGGATCGGTCCACCCTTGGTGGTGGATCGATCCACCTAGGCCAAAAATCCCACGACCACAAGGTGGATCGATCCACCACCCTTTGTTCAGCTTTTGCACAAGGTGTATCGATCCACCACCAAGGGTGGATCGATCCAAGCCCCCTTTTTCATGCCTTAGCATATTTTCCTCTTCGCCCCTTGGCCATTTCGTGCTTCCGAACTTCCTTTGTTGCACCTCAACTCCTCATGGGGCCTTGGAAAAGGTGATTCTTGGTCTCGTGTCCTCTTGGATACTCCCGGATTTCACCGAGAGTCTTGTGAGGCTTGGACACGACGTTAGCCTTCCGGCTTGGGCTTGTGCTTTCCTTGTCTTCCCGAGCCTTAGCCATATCCTATTTCTTGGCTCTCGAGGCTCGGTGGAGGCATGCCATGGGGCACGTGGCCCTCGGATCTTTGGGATTCATCCCGGAGCCTTCAAACGCGCTTTATTCCCTGGTTTTAACCTGAAACTACAAAAACACGCTTCGCGCAACATCAATCATTTCAAGCGCTAAAACGCGTGCATGTGTGAACTAAATGAGCTAGATGAGCCCAGATATGTACAATATTTGGGGCTCATCATTATTCATCGCCGATTTGTTGTGAATGGGTAGTCTCGATTCTCCACGTAATTTGATACCCTGCAAGGAAATTCTGATTCCTCACTAAAACATCAATTGGCGCCGAAATGTATTTCCACTCTATATGAAAAAAAAAATTGTCCTTAAAATAGCAATTTCCTTAGTAAAAATTACCGTTAGCGAGGAATTTGTCGGCCTTTTGCAATCAAATAGTCTCTCACACTATCGTCTGCTAGTATTTGTATTGTTTAATTTATTGTTATTAATTGACTCGAATTGTGCTTACTTTTATTTATTCGGGTGTTGATTTGCAGATTTGGTCTGCCAGGTGTTCGACTAAATGACACAGAGAATCCTTGTTTGGCTTTTGCATCTTAGCCATCCTACTTTGAACGTCAAACATTGATTCAATTTCACCATCCTAATATTCTTAGATAAGTACCATTATAAATAATATGCCAGGTGTATACAGTTACAGTGTACACTCATCCTAATTTCAGTGCAGCAACGATGTACACCTACTTTTTGCAATGTTTGGGTCCATTCATATTACAGTGTACACTTATTTCAATGGAAAGACATTATAGTGTAGACTCAACCAAAAAAAAGTACGTACTATAATTTGCCTCTTCGTCATATAGTTAGTTTTGTACCTACATGAATCTATTCGTCGACTGGATTCACTTTGAGGTTTGATCACTTTGTGAAACAAGTGTACACTTATATTACGGTGTATGCTCATTTTACAGTGTACACTCATGTTACATTGTACACTCACACTCATTCTCATTTCAGTGCAATGGACTGTAAATTCTAAAAATGTACATTCTAAATTCTAAAATGTACAGTCTAAATTCTAAAAATGTACATTCTAAATTCTAAAATGTACAGTCTAAACTTTATGGTATCCTAAACTTTAGGATATCCTAAAATTCTATGTACAGTCTAAATTCTAAAAATGTACATTCTAAATTCTAAAATGTACAGTCTAAACTTTATGGTACCCCTATGACTAGGGTACCCTAAAATCCTATGTACAGTCTAAATTATAAAAATGTACATTCTAAATTCTAAAATGTACAGTCTAAACTTTAGGGTACCTTCTGACTAGGGTCCCCTAAAATCTTAGGATACCCTATGAAAATGCCTAAACCACTAAAATCATAGTTTTGGGGAGGGTATTTTTAAATATTAGTGACATTTAACTAGTTTTGCATGAGGGTATTTTAGTAATCATGCATCACCCTTGTCTTTATGTTTGATTGTAAAAGTTCCTTGTCCTTCCCTTTAAAATTGTCAAATATTTTGGATTTTTGGCTAAGTGGCCCAATTTCCCCATAATTAAGCCCGAGGCCACGTTTAAGGATGGGTTTGGGAGTAAAAATGCAACCCAGACTATTTTCATCGGGACTAAATAATACCCCTTCACTGGAACTAAATATGGACAGGATCTACCCTATTCATATTTAAACCGCCTAGCCCAAATACCAAAATACCCCTAGCCCCCTTCATTTATTCAGTTATTAACGTTTTATGCCATTTGCAATTTCTTTCGAATAAAAAACTAAAGTACTGCCGCACATAATTTTTAATTTTTTTGCGCCAAATTAAATTACTAATAGAGATATTTAATTCGATACAAAAAATAAAATATACAAAATTATATACTTTAGTATATTATATTTTGGGAAATGATTCCCCCCCCCATTTTACAATCCACACTGCCTTTTTTTATCTTTATCCACATGAATTTACAATATTACCCTTGGATGTGTGAAAAAGGTGTATTGAAAAAGGGCAATATTATAAATTCATGTGGATAAAGACAAAAAAGGAAGTGTGAATTATAAAATGGGGGGTGAAAATCATTTCCCTACATTTTTGGTTTATTGAGCTGCTTTGCTATCCTTTGGATAAAAAAATAAAGTATTTTTGAGCATGATTTTTTAGTTTTTTATATCAAATTAAACTACTAATAGGGATTTTTAATTCGATTCAAAAAGTTTAAAAAATTATTACTTTAGTACTCCCTCCGTCCCTTTTTAAGTGTGTTACCTGGGAATTCCAACTATTTTTCTCTCACATCAACTTTTACATCTACTTTCCATTACTTACCCTTATCAATATAATAATATCCACTAACTTTTTAAAAATGAATCTACTTTTAAGGGCAAAATAGTAAATGTACCCACTATTTTTCAAAACACACACTTATTAAGGGACAACCCAAAATGGAAATGTACACGCTATAAAAGGGACGGAGGGAGTATTTTACATTTTTAGCTTGTTGAGTTGCTTTGCAATATAAAAAAAAATTAAAAATTTATACACCATCCGTCCCATTTTAAATGTGTTGGTCCATAAATTCAACTTATTAAAGAAATATAATTATTACATCTTTCACATCAACTTTCACCTTCACTTTACACATTTCACATCAACTTTTACCTCTACTTTTCAAAATTATCTTCCATTTTTTCCCATTAACTCTTTACCCACTAACTTTTTAAAAGGGCAAAATGATAATTGTATTAACTTTTATCCATTACTTTTTTAAAACACACACTTATTAAGGGAAAGCCCAAAATGAAAATGTCTACTCTAAAAAATGGACGGAGGGAGTATACTTTAGTTTTTTCATTTTTGGTTTGTTGGCCAGAAATATATTATATACAAAAAATTAAATCTTATAGCTTAATTATATACAAAAAAAATTAATTAATATATTATAAATTAATTATTATATTAAAAACATTTTTTTAGAATTAATCCTAATTAAATCTTATAGTTAATTAATTATTGGATTTAAATTATAAATTAATTAATTATTGAATTTATCTAATTAAAAAAGTGCATAACTAATATGGATATCCCTCAGGGCAAATAAGTCTTTTGATAGTTGTTTACATTATCTACCCAAATTAATTCCCTTTCTTACAAAATCATCCCAACAAAGTACTAATTTATTCACCCTTCATAAACATCACATCATTGTGGGCCCACCCTCCATAACTAATACTCCCTACTATTTTATCCACCTTCCATAACTAAAACCCCAAACCTAATCTGGCATCCAATCGGCTCCTGGGGGAGGGGGGATAAATAGTACTTGGTTTGTTTTGTAGTTGAAATGAGGGGATAATGATGTGGTGCTCTCTCTCTCTCTCTCTCTCTCTCTCTCTCTCTCTCTAGACGCTCTCCCTTCTCTCCACTCTTACTGCATTTCTTTTTTAGGGTTATGCCGCCGGGGGGGTTGCCACGTTCTACAGGGTGGTAAGTGGTTTCGTGGTGGTCGGCGGGCTTGGCCTATATGCGGCAGCGAATCTGGTTTCTTCGCAATCGTCAGCATCTTCAGGAGGTATCCCAAGTGTGTGGTTGCTTTGTGGTCATCGGTGACCGTTTAGTGCTCCTATTGGTGGAGGTGCGATGACTGGGGCTTGTCGGTGTGCTGCGTTGATGGGGTGTTGTTGTTCGTTTGCGGGGTTTGGCGTTGCTGGGTGGCGGCGTGTGGTGGTTGTTTGGGTGTGGGGTGGCTAATGTATGGTTTAGGGTTTCTGTTGTGTTTGGGTGGGCCGCCTCTTGTGGGCTTTTAGGGGTTTGTTTTTCCTATTGGTTTGGGCTCAACCTATTGGGCCCATTTGAGTTCCTCGATTTGGTTAGGAGATGAGGGTTTTGGGTGGTCAAGCCGGTGTACCCAACGTCCTTTTGGCTCTGTACTTCGTGTTATGAGTTAATAAAATTCTTTTTTTGCTATTAAAAAAAATGAGGGGATAATGATAAAATTAGAGGGTTTGGGATGGATTGAGAAGTAGTAGAGGGAAAATGCTAAGTATCTAGAATAGTTATCTAGAAAATTAACCAGAAAGGGGGAGTGGATCTGAGCTACTGATTTTACTTTCTCGATAAATATTCTGAGTGTCTAGCACTGCTGGTATTAGAGAGGGTCATCCAGGGGTCTTGAGGAGGGATAACTCATCCACCCCGTCTCAAAACTTCCCAAACTAAGAGTGAGGAGTAGGCCTAAAATTAGTGATCCGGGCCCAAAAATAATACCCCTCATCCTCTATCCAAACAAGCCGTTAGTTGAGACCTGGAGCAAGGCATTCAGCCATTTCCCAAGGTTCCATAAATGCGTTTTTTATTCAACAATGTAATACTAGTAAATGTTTATTTAATGCTGCATTTAGCTGTGCCGATAATAAGATAATGTATTTTAGCTGCAAGCTTGCAAAAACATAATCCCGCTCGTGTAATTAAATACACAAGCCCCAAAAAGGCATGTGACGATAATTATACTTAGTGGCTCTATACTTTTATTAGGAAATATGAGAGAAAATTTAGGAAAATAATTTTTGCACTTACGTTGTTTATATATGCACTTTAAAATTAATAGTACCTTCACAAACGAATCTTTTAAGTCACTGTATCATGTATTCACAAGCCAAGGAAAACTGTAATAATAACACTTGAAAGTAGGACATCTTGCAAATGAGGGTCAATTACTTGAACTATTGTTAGTTCTGGCTTCTGCAAATGAACGGTGAGATTTGTCCCCCATGGTTAACCGATGAGTGCATAAAGTGGCACAGACATTTGAGTTTTAAAAAGCAAAATTAATTGAACTAGTGAAAATATTTATTTGTTTTGTTTGTTTCTCAATAGAAATGAACTATTGTTAGTTTTGGGTGTACTGCTTTAACTCAACAGGTGTTTTTAATTTCTCCAACCTTTATTGGAGTCCCCTCCCCTCTGCCCCAACTTGATTTACCATTTGTCAAGTTTTTATTAATAAACTTTCTGCCAACCAAATAGATACTTATTACCTATTACTCTGGCAATTTGTAAATAAATTTAATTGCTTATTTGGTTATAAGTTTCTAAATAATAAACAAAGTAAGTAAATTTAATTAGGCCATAACACAAACGAACCATCAGCACCCCCATTTTTCTAGTGAAGATAGTCCCAATAAAAGTCTCTCCTATCATATTCACAGAAAAAGACAATGACCTGTTAGGTGAACTTAACTAAGGGTCTTCCTCACGGGTGGAAGTAATGCTTCAACAAATAAATTAATTACTCCCTCCTCCTAAAAAGTTGGTCCAATATTTCCATTTTAGATTGTTCCAAAATATTAGTCTATTTACAAAAATAAATATAGTTTATTTTATAAATTTTCAATTTTGTCCTTCCTTTTTCTGATATGACGAGAATCATTTAAATGTAAAGTTGTAATGATTATGGGCAAAATGGAATATACAAAAATGAAAAATTATAATGATTATATCTTAAAAAGAGTAAGAATACTGCTTGGGACGGAGGTACTAAGAAATTGATTGATTTTGTTGGATCCTAAAATTAGTGTGAACATTTCTTGCTAAGTTTGTCACGGCTTGTAATCAACAAGTCAATGAAGTCAGCATGTTCATACTTGATGATCTCTCAGTCGACATGGCATTCCATTCCTAACGGCAACATGTCTCCTTTGACATGAATACAAAATCATTTAAGGAAGACTTTAAATATTCTATCATGAGAGATGGCAGTCCATTCGTACTGGCAACATGTCTCTTTTGACATGAATGCAAAATCATTTAAGGAAGAGCGTTAAATGTTAGTATCATGTGCCATGTTTTGTTTTTGTGTGATAGAGGAGAGGAGTGTCTTATATAGTCAACACAAACTGGTCTATATGATTATTATTATTTTTTGTATAATTGGATATTTGAGCTAGTTTGTGTACACTTCGATTGATTCCGAGGTCTCGGAGATAACGACTGTGCATAACCCCCAGTGGCCCTTAAAGTTTGCAGGCAAAGGGAACCGAACTGAATAATTTAGATGAGAGCAAATCCCTAAGTCTCAAGGCAAAACCATTTCTACATGAATCTTGGCAGAAGATAGTACTATATAAGAAGAAGAAAAAGGTTGCTCTCAAGAAAAAAAAGGATTGTAGTACATTGGAAGACCAAAGGTATCAAAATGCAAGGATTGCCCCAAAAGTTCATGCCCCTGTTGCTGCCCCACCCCCCATGGGCCGACACGTGTCTTATTCTACCCAACTGGCTACAAGCACCCGCTCCCCATACACACAAACGAATTTCCAACAAAAGTTACTCCTTTAACAGAAAAATACGATGAGATGTTTGGTGATACCGGTAAAAGAAGATCGTCTCACTTTGTAGTGATTCGGATTGTAAAAATAGTGTGGACAAAACTTAAATTTTTTGTCATACATGGATACTGTATACTTATTAGCCAATAAAGTCAATGTGTTCATATTTGAGGATCGATCTCTTATTCCAACGTGTGCTAATGAGAGTCACATAGGATTCCGTTTGAAAGTGGTAACATGTCTCTTTTCACATGAATAAAAAACGGATCAACTCCTCTCTATTCTTTATCCATTAAACACCTCCAAACTCAATTTTTCAGGTACCATAATTGATCAACACCACTGATCCGAACCGTTTATCCTCTAGTTCTTCCAAAAAATATTTTTGACCAATGTCATGGTGGATATCGACCCTTGAAAAGGATAGAATGCTCGGGGTCGCTATACATTTGAATCAAGTTGTGTTAATTTAGAGATTTTATTGTGAGGTCAAAATAGTAGAATTTACTACGAAACTATTAATTTCCATGCGACAAATCAAACATCAAAACAAGTGGTGTCAGGTGACCCCGGTTGTATCTTACTCCCTCCGCCACTACTCTTCAAATTTTGACAAATTCTCATTACATTTGCATGGATTTTGGTATTTTACAAAAGAACTTAGTAATTCGGCTCCTCCAAAGTCAAGTCATTTTTGTTCTAGTCGTTTCAAAATCACATTCGATTATATTTTCGCTTTTCAAAAAATTAATTAAAATTTACAGTGTCCCTTGCTTCGCAAAATTTACATTTCCACCACTCAGCCAACACCACACCACGTCATGACCTTAACTGCCAACTAACGAACATAAATCCACTGAAAAGCCCAACGAAAACAAACAAAAGCTTCAGCCCAAGCCCATATTGTAGATCATTTCCCTTCACCTCAAGCCTGCCCACAAGAGAGTTGGACTCATGTCTCACTCAGCCCACAATGAGTATTTTCCTTCCTACAGCAGATAATAATTGAAAATTAATTGTTCAAGCTTGGTTTGATAACATAATGACCTTTGAGAATAGGTTCAGATTTTTCCTGACTTACAAGTCAAATCAAACCCACATGAGCTTTAATTGAGCACCGATCGCAACTGGCTTAAAAAAATTTCACATCATGAGTCAAACGACCCAAACGTAAATTGTTTGAACTTGTCTTAAAAGCTTAACAAGTTTCAAAAAATGTTAAAACTCAATTTATTTATCTGACAAATCGAGAAGTGAACACGAGTTTGAACTTGAGCCATAGTTAGAGGTGCAAATAAGCCAAGATTACTTTTGTAGTATTCAAATTCCGGATCAAGGGCCCCTGCGGTGCACACCATGTGGTGTGGGGATCCGGCCGTCCATTGCGAAAATGCACGGCTTAGATTTATTCCAATCGATGAATGATACGGATTTACATGAGACTCAAATTAAATTCGAGCCGTTCATTTTCGCATTAGACGGCCGAATGCCCCGCACCACACGGTGCCGTGCACATGCAGGAACCCCAATTCCTCAAATTCCAACTTGTTTACACCTTGATTCCCGTTTGCAAATGAGGAAACCATTAACTAAAATCAACACATTTTAGCATATAAAAATAGGTTGATTTTATGAAATTCTCATTTAAGCAAATGAGAAGAAAGAATCTCATCGGTAACTTCGAGAATCCCATAAAATCAATCTATTTTTATTTTATATACAACCAAGCCGAGTCGAAGTTTAAAACGTTGAGCTCGATAGCTCAAATTCAGCACGCAGTCAACTTCAGTCCACAGCTGAAATCTCTCTCTCAAACACACACAAAAAACCCCATGGCTCCTCCCAGAATTCTTCTCTGCGGAGACGTTCTCGGCCGCCTCAATCAGCTCTTCAAACGAGTCTCATCGGTAACTCCTCTCTCTCTCTCTCTCTCTCTCTGCATATACCTTTGTATGGATATTCCTTTCGCACATGCATGTATGTATCAATTAGGGCTTTCCTATACTATCTCCATTTCCTTCACTTTTGCAGGTGAACAAATCAGCTGGTCCATTCGACGCCCTGCTCTGTGTGGGCCAGTTCTTCCCTGACTCATCGGACCTGCTGGAAGAGTTCACGGACTACATCGAAGGACGGTCCGACATCCCTCTCCCGACTTATTTCACCGGCGACTATGGCGCCGGTGCTATTAAGGTTCTATCTGCCGCGACGAAGGATCCGGCAAACCGAGGGTTTAAGATGGAGGGGTTGAGAATTCGTGAGAATTTGTTTTGGTTGAAAGGCGGTGGCAAGTTCACACTCCATGGTATGACGCAAAACCTTGAAGTATAGTGTAGTTTGGTTTCTTTTGATGTTTTTGGATTTGGGTTGGGTGCATTTTATGAATGATTGGTTAGAAAGTGCCATCCATTTGACCTCTAAGGTTGGGCCCTGTGGTCAAGGCCCTTGATGTTTAACCTCCAAGGTTGCTTTTGATGTTTAGGAGTTTGCTCTCTAAGATATCAGGTTTGAAAGCTTGCTGGTTCTGTGTTCGTATGTGCCAGTCCACGAGTCTATATGGAGCTTGCTCTGGCTTTAAAAGGGTCTTGTTAGTGGATGGTGGAGTTCGTTTCAGGATTAGTTGATATGAGTGTAAGCTATAACGTGGACACCTGAGATATCTTTTTTTTGAACATCGACACCCTGAGATATCGAAAATAAAAAATTCTGTCAATTTGAATTAGGCAATCTATGCATCTTGTTGCTTTGTAGCATAGTTATTAAGGGCGAGAGGCATATTGAAGCACAAATGTCTGTAGGGGTCTAGACGTGAGGCACAAGCCTTATTGAAGCAAGGGGCACTCGGGCGAGAGAAAATAGCAAAAATAGCATAAACGAATTAAAAAAAAAAAAAATACTAAAGCATTGAAGTTCAGAAAGTGTTTAATGTAAAAAATCCATCAAATCATCTGCCAAATACCAAATGCTAATAGTCAACAATTCATTTATAGAGAACTAAATGTTAAATTCAATGAAAGACAATCATGCAAAATCGCAAACAGAGGCCAAGAGAGAGAGAGAGAGAGAGAGAGAGAGAGAGAGAGAGAGAGAGAGACACGTGGTGTACCCGTGTATGAGGATCGTTTGCTCCTTAGGTTAAGACCTTATTACATTTCCTTGGGAATAAATTTGATGAAAATTGAAATAGACTCACCAGGTGCACGCTTCATCGCCTAGGCCTCGCCTTTGTCAAGTCGCCTTGCCTGGAATCCCTCTAAGCACCAGGAGTGAGCCTGAGCCTAGGCGTGCCTTTTACAACTATGCATTGTAGTTAGGATGTCAATTTTGATTGGCACTACAGAGTGTACTTTGTAGTACGGTTATGTCTTATATATTACCCTTGAATTATAGCATTTTCTACTTGATTTTACTTGCTGAGTTTTTTTCTTTAAAATTGGGAACATTTGCATAATAAACTGGTTAAAAGTATCGATAAACAGGGTCAGGCTATAGCTGTAGCCAATTGCATGATGGGGATTGCAGATGGTAGTATAGTTTGTCCGTATCTGTAAACCGTGACCAAATCAATTTCAATGAGAGCAGTCTATAGAGCTTGATAATCCTGCCGTTTACCTGCCGGAATTACCCAACTCCAGATGTAGGTTACCTAGTTGGTCTCTGATAGTCTATGAAGCACCGACACTTCTAGAGGTCGCCGTATCGGCATATCAGACACGGGGACACGGCGGGATACGTATGGGACACGCCACGTGGTGTGTCCCCAAAATTTTTTGAATTTTTTGTAGGGGACACGGCGGGGACACGGCAGGGGGTCAAACTGTAATTTTTTTGAAATTTTTGGGGGTCAATCTGTAATTTTTTAATTTATCAGGGTTCAAATTGTAATTTTTTTTAACTTTTTGGGGGTCAAACTGTAATTATTAATCTTTAAAATTTTAATTTTTATATATATATATATATATTGCCGTGTCCCCCGCCGTGTCCGTGTCCCTTTTTTCAAAATTGCCGTGGCCGTGTCCGTGCTACATAGCTGATAGTTGTTTAAGATAGGCAATCAAGGAGAAGACATAAAAAGGAGGCAAGAGGGGCAGCACCCGGGTGGAAAAAGGATGGAGAATAATTAAATAAAACGGAAGAGACGGGAGGAAAGTTAAAAAAAAAAAAAACTAAAGGCCTAATTTCTGGCCAGCACATATTCCATCGGTTGATCTAATTATTAGGTGCTACTCTTTTATTTGAGGTTTGATTCAGAATGTGGGCATACCTTGCATAATATTTTAGTTAGTGGGAAGGGCTAGGTATTTGAATTCACTGCTACTCCAAATGATTTTGGCATCTGCTTACTGCTACTTTCCTTCCTAAATCTTGGATTCACATATTTCCTTGGAAGGTTTTGCTGAAATGAAAAATGGTAGGCCAGATCAAGTTGGAGGACATGTCATGAGGGCTCCATTAGTTTGAATATTATTTTCTTTTAAAGGAGGATCAAAATTCCATAGAATGTAAGGAAACTAGCAGGGAATAAGTTTCGGACTGTTTTGGTTTGGATTGCACACTCTCAATTCTCTACTCTTCTTATTCATGTCTTTCTTTGGTAATGTTTTGTTACATTTAGATTCTTGAAATACTCTGTTAAATTTTATGCAACCAAATTTGGAATGAAGTAAGATGCAATGAGGCAAGTACTCTATTATGACTCCCATCGCACAGGCCTTACTTTATATATGGAGGCTCATTTACTAAACGCGTGTATAGGTTTGTCAGTGGTATACTTATCTGGTAGGCATTCAACAAGTAGCCAACAATTTGGAACGTACAGCCAAGATGACGTTGATGCACTGCGAGCATTAGCTGAGGAACCTGGCATAGTGGATTTGTTCCTAACATATCCTTGCTTTTTGAGAAACGATCTTCTCTAGAGTGGTTGATTGTTCGTTTGTTCGTACTTTTCAGTAGCTATTAATTGCCCTATTTCTGGTTATGGTCACCGCTTTCTTCACTTCCTTAACTGGACATACTAATGAATGGCCAAATGGGGTCACAAATGGAGCTGTTACCTCTGATCTTCCTCTAGAAGTCTTTGATTCATACGGTAGCAGTTCCACTGTATCAGAATTAGTAGCAGAGATCAAGCCTCGGTAAGTAGTGATCAGCTGTTTTTTCTATGATAGTCGCTGTATTTTTTTGTTTGTTCCATCATTGAATCAGATTTGAAGCTCCTTGGGAGAGAATCTCATTCCAGAAAGAAAGTACGAATAGCAAAAGTATCTTTTGAACAGGGGTCATGTGTCTCTGTTATCTATCACCGCGTATAAAGAGTGTCAGTTTGTTTTAGTTCTTGTTTTGACTGCACAATCCTGTCTCGATATAGCACCTTCTGTATCTTTGCCTTCAAGTATCTCTTGCTTTAGCATCGTCTCTGAAAGCTCTTGATTCAACTGGGAACCCGAGCCTTAACGTAATTTGTCTGGCCATTTAAGCAACTTCAAAGTATTGGGTTCTCATTATTTATTGGAAGTTAGTTAATGAGGTTGTTTACCTTCGGCCGTCTGAAGCTTGGCTGGTTTATGTGCTATTCAAAAGTAGAACAAGAAAAGATGGTAACAATGTTGAAGGTTGGCAGGCCCGGCACAATCTCAGAACAAAATGGATAGTTGGATATTGTGAGATAGCGTCTCATTGCCATTTCTTCGTGATTTATTTTTAATTTACCGAATTCTGTACTTTGTCTTGCACAAGATTGTGTGCTTTTTGATCTGCTTTATGGCCTATATTCAAGTTCTATTATATGTTTTCCTGATTAAATCTAGTACTCTATTGCAGCTACCATGTTGCAGCTACGAAGGGTGTATTTTATGCTCGAGAACCGTATGCCAATGTTGAAGCTGTACATGTAACACGTTTCTTAGGTCTTGCTCCTGTTGGAAACAAAGATAAACAGGTCTGGCTGTTTTTTGCTGCGCATGGTTCTGTTGTTTGATTGTTTTTCCTATCTTTTCTTTTCCAGTGGTTTTTTTCTTTGGGAAATTGGTCCTGAATATGCATCAAGTGGCGGATTTGTTTCTGTTGAGATTTGTTCTGAAACTATATTTTCTAGAGTAAATGCTCACGTTTGTGTACATTAAGTCCTCACAAGTTTGACAGTTGTGAACTGGATGGCGGTAGTGTAGCTTATTGGTCATAGTTAAAGTTTTAACCTATGAGGGAGGGTAGTCTTCTTTATTTTTATCTTGTGCTGGAAAATTTAGTGAGATGCCTTTGGTACAGTTTTGATCTGATGCATCTGTTGCTTGCTAGTGGCATTTGTGTTGTTCTTTTTTGAAGGGTAAAATTTATGTATTCTGGATTGTATACAAGCTGTGAATATTACTACTTTCATTTCTTCTCATTTCTAGTTGAACTCTTTGTTGTAAACTAGGGAAAACTAAAGCAAATGAGTTTTGTTTCTTGGGAACAATGTGTGAAATTTGCTTTCTATTTCTGCATGGACTGAATTTTGCTTCTAGTTGTTTTATAACATTTGGTTCTGCTCCTGCTCAGAAATTCTTGCATGCAATATCTCCTACTCCAGCATCTATCATGTCTGCTTCTGAGATTAGCATGAAGACAACAAATACTACCTTATTGCCCTTTTCATCCGCTGAGAAAGCAGCCAATACTACTGGTGGAGCAGCAAAGAGATCTAGTGATACTGCCTCTGACTCACAATATTGGCGGTATGATACCTCCCAGAAACGGCAGAAACATGGTGATGGTGATGGCAATAAGCTTTGCTTTAAATATCTGTCTTCTGGTTCCTGCGATCGAGGAGAGAAATGCCACTTTCAGCATGATGAAGGCGCAAGAGAACAATGTTTAAGAGGTGTGTGCTTTGATTTTCTCAACAAAGGCAAGTGTGAAAGGGGTCCAGATTGCAACTTTAAGCACAGTTTACAGGAGGAAGATAACGGCTTTACTAGCAGGAGAGCTAAATCGGGAAATGCGAACTCTGAAAGGTTGGTCCACATAGTTTACTGTGACCAGTCATACCAATTTGGTTTGTTTAGTTCAACAAGATGTTTCATTTATTTTAATGTGTCACGAACCCACGTTCCCATATCTGACTTCTGATTTTCTTGACCAGTTAATGCAGTTTATGTTGGAATGACCACCCACCACCCCGCTTGTGCTTTTCAGGTCAAGAGATTGCTGGTTTTGTTTGTCAAGTCCTAGTTTGGAGTCACATTTAATCACAAGTATAGGGGAACACTACTACTGTGCCCTTGCTAAAGGACCCCTAGTTGAAGATCATGTTCTGGTTATACCCATTGAACACATACCTACTACCCTTGTATATCCCCCTGAATGTGAAACGGAGTTAATTGGATTCCAGGACAGCCTAAAAAGGTATTTCAAGAACCAAGGGAAGGAAGCAGTTTTTTTTGAGTGGGTTTTCAAGCGAGGCACTCATGCTAATCTTCAGGTTAAAAATGGATCTCCCTTGCATCTCCTTCATGCTCTCTCTCTCTCTGTTGGGTGTGTGTGTGTTCGCGTGCGGGCGTTTGTTTGTTTGAGTTCAAATGAACCTCTTAAAAGATAATCAAAGGTCCCTACATGTCCTTATCATTACATGTTATACCTTCTCAATATTGGCATTGGGTTGGAGAGCAATGCACTCTTGATAATGCCATTGTCTGTGTCCATATGTGCTTTCTTTTGGAGGTTATAAACTTACTTCTGTACCCCTGTTTAAGACATGATTTGTTTATTTCGTCAGTGTTTCATTGCTTATGTTATTTTGGCTCCTGCTTTTGTTCTTATTAAAAGTATCTCTATTTCGTCTTAGGCTATTCCTATTCCGTCATCCAGAGTATCTGCTATTCAAGATATCTTTAATTTAGCTGCTCAAAAGTCGGGGTTCAAGTTCATGGTTATGAAAAGTAAGTTCTCTCTTCTAGTGGCTAACATAGTAACATCTTTATGACGTGTCTTATGTCTACTTGCATGTTATCACTCTTTAAAATTCTCCCAAGCTACCTGTGTTGGCTTGGTGGTGGAGGATTGGAACTATACCCCTATCCTCTCCCTCTCGCTCTCCCTATCCCTCACACACACATACATCAGAGCTTGTCCCACATTGCGAAAAGCACATCTCAAGCTAGTAAATGAACCTTGCGGGCCTTGCTTCCCTTGGCCAATTGGTTTTGAGTTGTATCATAAGGCTTTGGACCATACCCTACTTTTTTTTAGTAATTTATGCTCCCTTCTGTCTGTGCTGCAAGTTCACTTTGTTCCAATGTGTGATTCTTATGTTTTGGAATCTCTCTTTACCTCTCAAGTGCAAGTGGGTTTTGCTCATGTAGGTTCCACATTACATAGATAACACCTCCCAAACTAATATGAATCTTGTTGCTTTTCCACTCATTGTCAATTGGTCCATGTATTTTGAGTTTCATGCTTTATTTTTGCCAATGCTAATTTTGCTTTTTTTATTGATCTCATTTTGTGATATAACATTTTGCTTTACCCCTTGCACTTTTTTAGTTTATGTAGCATTATCCATATCAGACTCTCAGTTGACTGTGCAAAGGAATAGCTGAATTCATTTGGTAGTAAGAATTTGTCTTGCTGCTTCAGCATCTTCATCCTTATGTCTTTTTACTTGCAGATGATGACGGTTCTGAAGGAAGAACAATGCTGCAAAAGCAGTTTGATAGAAAATGCAGTTTGTTCTACGTGGAACTACCTGGAGGTACAATACTGTATCATTCAGTTGGTGAAAATGAGAAGTTCCCCATCCAATTTGGTCGCGAGGTAGGTACTCATGCTCTAATAGGAACTTCTGCACCTCGGCAAATTGTTTTCATGTTTGTTGGGCGAGACTGGGATGATTAGGTTCATACTTGTTTACCTTCTATCTTTTCATTACTTAATAACTCATCTTGTATTCATTTTTTAATATGACGATTCATTTGGACTATTCAAATTTGAGTTCGCCGTGGTAGTCATAATTCAACTTTCACCCAATTTCAACGTTGCTTTTTCCTAGAAAGTTATCACCATTGTGGTGTGGCTTCATTGTCATTTGCTGTAAACTGTTTGCAAGTATTTTTAGGATTTGGCTTTTGACTGATAACGCGGTTCATATCTGAGTGTTTTTGTACTCTACATGTAGCCCAAATGAGTTTGAGGTATCAACACTTCAGTCAAGGAGGACTGAAGTGCTTGTATTGGATGTGATACATGCATTAAAGTGCCCATCCAGAACTACAGAATCTTTGGCTGAGAGTTTTTGACTTTTCGTAAAATCATTAAATTATCACTAACCAAAATTGTATCAAGTCATGTTTCCACTGTTGCTCTAACACCACCATAAACATGAGCTTCTATGGCCATGCTACATTTGTATATTGAGTTCTTTTAGTTTCTCTGTCTGGCGTGTTTCTTTATGAAGTAATAGGAGGAAAAGTTTGCTAATTTCAATTTTTGGTCACCAAATTGGTTGGTTGGGATTTTGGCTTGTTGATTTAATCATCTCTATAAGAGAGTTTATGCTGTGGTTTTTGACTAATCAAGTTGATTCTGTGTGCAACACAGGTTTTGGCAGGCTTGCTGAACAAAGCTGACAGGGCTGACTGGAGGAATTGTAAGCTCAGCAAAGAAGAAGAAGAAAAGATGGTTGGAAATTTCAAGAATCGTTTTAAAGAGTATAACCCGAACCCATGACTCTGTACATGAGGTACGCAAGCTGAAATCTATATGCTTCGGGCAATCGGTTTTTATAAAGGCCACTCACGTGCCTAAGACTCAGAAGCATAGACATGTGGAAGATGTGTGGGTTCGTGTTCAAAAAACTCAAATATCTGTCCGAATCTTTTGTTGTCTTCTTTTCATCACACTCTAAACACATGGGGAGGACACTTTAGGAAATCGGAATGCAGTTTTGAATAGTTTGGGGAGGGTTAAAATTTCCATTGGTGGTTAGTTCTTGGACACTAGTTTGGTGATTAGTGATTTCTGATTTCTCCTTGATAAGCCACTCTTTTAGCTTATTTTATATGTTGGATATGGTAATAGTATATGTTTTAGTTGTCCGTCATTTGATAGGAATATGTATACGTAAATTATATTCCTAGAACATACAACTCTTTACATCCTAAGTGTCCTGTAATGGTCCATGTCCTAATTTTTGTTAACATAACAAACATGTCCATGTGTTTGTGTTGTGTCTGTTTCCATGTTCATATCCGTACTTCTTTGACCTAAGAAGCTGGCAATTCCAGGCATTCTTTCACTTCTCCTTTTTCTGATCATATAATGCTTCTTAGCTCAATCGGTTTGTTTGATTTTCTTCCTACTGTTTGCAGGATAAGTCATCATCTTGTGTGAGTGGAATGGCGCCAACTTGGATGACATCTGTACGCAGCAGTCCCACGTGTCTCACCACAAATTGACATCTGTTGTGTCATCTTTCGGAATCAGATATCAATAAGAGGTGGCCATCCTCATGTTTTGGAGTCTTGGGTCCTCCTCTCTCTCGCGTGCCATATTCAAAAGAGGAAATTTTGGGACCATATTCAAGAGGAACTGCATTCCCGGTTCACATATTCCCGTCTTGAACTTGTTGAGGTTACTTTGTGAGGTGGCATCTTTCTTTCACCTGTGTTGTACTCGTTTGGAATTCAGCATGCCATTCAGCATGCCGGTGATGGTTCAGTTTTGGCGTTCCTTGATGCGGTTATGATGCCCTTGTGGTTTTGGATAGTTATTCTGATCATTAATGTTGCTTTTGTTTGTTGGCTTAATATGATGAGCATCTCTTTGTATTCCTTTCTTAGTCATAAAATGATGTTCTCATTGTAGCCTGCGGGAAAAATTGATTTTGGTGATCCAGTTCAACTTCACTACCAATGGAGTGCATAGGTTTTCTTTACCTCTTTTGCCCTTTCCTTTGCCTCGGAAGGTTTTTACTCAAGTGTGTTGTGGTGGTTCTATCAGAAGATGGCCTGCTACAAGCTTGGGGTATCCTTATTGTTTATTTCTATAAAATTTTGTAGATTGTACTGTTCAGTTGTTTGGTTTGATTAAAGATGGAAAAACCCATGCTCGAATCCATTAATGCATAGGTTATCATATTTGGGTCTTGCTAACGGGTGCACCCGTTAAGGGTACAAAAAAGTACATTTGTTGGGTCTCACTTGTACTTTAAAGTATACTTATACGTTATAGTAGACTTAAAAGTATAAGTGGGACCCACAAATGTACTCTTTTGTACCCTTAACGGGTGTAATGTTGCACCCGTTAGCATTTTCCATCATATTTTGCTTAGGTGCGCATCATGGGTCTTGCTGATCACATAGCTTAGGAAGGAAGTTCCATATTCCTTGTTCTGGTATTATCAGGCCGTGTATTAATTGCATTTGTCAATGTTCCGATAAATCAGGGTACAACTAATATGGTCAAGTCGGCTGAGGACTTCAGGGGGATTGTATTATAAGTGGATATGCAAAATTCCTTGATGAAGCCCCT
Source organism: Gaultheria prostrata (assembly GCA_036023075.1). NCBI lineage: Eukaryota > Viridiplantae > Streptophyta > Magnoliopsida > Ericales > Ericaceae > Gaultheria > Gaultheria prostrata. The sequence goes on along the minus strand of JAXBDA010000384.1, from coordinate 21,174 downwards.
GATCTTGTGAAGATCACCCAAGTGTCATGCACGAAGTACCAGACCGCAACTGTAAGTGAAAGTGATCCGAATTACCTTTCTTGATGGGGCTAACTTCTTCTGTTAGTGTGGGAGTAATGTGGTTATCCGCATGGCCCAAATGGAATTTTTTTTGAAGAGTTTGGAAAAGCACTTCTCATAGGACCCTCATGTGTAGCCTCGGACGGGCCGCTATGGAAATGATATGCACTTCCCATAGTACAGTAATGCTCGTTTGTTTGGATCAGTTAGGAAATCGAATGTGAACTGCAGAGGCATATTTGGTAGCAATACCTATACAAGGCTTCAATAATGTACTCTCTTGTTACTGCATAGCAAATTGGTAAGTTTCAATTCAAAGAAGGCATGAAAAAAATTATTACAACCAACTGTAATGAAAAAATATTGGCAACGTCAATGAGCTAACGGCTATGTGCGAAGCACGTGGGCCAAAACTAGTACAATAGAACAAACAAGAGGCCGCAGCAGCGCAACGATTACTGGTCTCCACTGATGAAAGAATATGGCATCAGCTCTCGCTCCCTCTATCCATCTCTCGATTAATGTTCTCAATTTTTTACATTAATTAGGAGTATCTTGTGTTCTTTTTTTTTTGAGAATTTTAATTCCTCATCCTGTTTCAAAATTATTTTTATGATTCCATCCTGTTAGATTTGAATAGTTATAATTTCATCCTGTAAATAGATAATCGGACCATTGTGCCTTTATTAAGTATTTTAGTAGTATATATATTACGTATTAATAATATTTTTTAATACTAATTACATGACCAAAAAATCCGGATTTGTCATCCTATTTCACGTCCAGACTTTGAAGGCATTAATTCATCCATTATTAGTCCACAAATTCCGGTGAATTTAAATTAGGATGATTCAAGTCCGTTTTCCTTCCCTTAATTGTTTCATTTTTTAATCTAGTTGATTCATTTCCTTAGCTTAAGGTGAATTTGAATTTCAAAAATGTCCCCGGTGCGCTACAAAATGGAGGATTATTCTACCCAAACAACATGATGTATTAGGATACCTTGATTAACTACTAAACATTCGAAATCAATAATCCATAAAACCCATGAAATTCGGTGTAAAAAATCCACAAATTGTAAAAAAAAATAAAAAAAAAAGAACGGGTGATTCATAGTACATTTAGCTTCCAAAATCCTAGAGCACTCTCATCCTGTCACATTCCCAACAGACATTTTGCGTTTCTTGGACATTGCTTGACCACCATCTTTGTTCAAAGTAGCATCCTCTTCAACTTCTTCCCCTACAGCTTTATTCCGGGACCTTACTCCTGTTCCTAAACAAAACATAATCCCAAAAATCAAACATATTATGTATGGTAAATAAGCATAAACTTGTCGATTCAACATGGCAAACCAAGCATATTATATTATTTTATAGGACTAGGATCGGTTTTCATTCGTGCGCTATATTACCTTTAACGGGTATTGATTTCTCCCATTGGTGGGGCATCATCAATCTTTGGCCTTTCTACTATTTTGAGCCTTGGGCCCGTTGCTCCTTCGGTGGTTTTAACTCCTGCCCAAAATGTTTGTCAAATTAGTACACCGTCATTGATACCCAATGCAAACAAGGTATAAAAATAAACCACATGTGACAAACACCCTACGAAAATAGTGGAATATGAAAAACCAATAAACCACCATTAAGATATGGTTTATTAACCAATAAACCTACAGAACCAACATGATTTATTAGGATACCACGTTGAGTATTAAACTGTAAATTAAACATCCGAAATCAATAAGTCATAATTTCTTACTAATAAACACTGGTAAATCATTAATCCATGTCAAGCTATCTATACCCTAAATAATGGGAAACCGATAATCCATATCGAACTCTTTTTTAATAAAGCTTCTTGGTCTTAAAATAGAGAAAGATGGATTATTATTCTACCATAGTTGACATGTTTAAAATATTTGAGTTTATTTCATACAATAGGAATAATCCACTGGTTCACCATATATATTTTCAAAACCTTTTACCCATAAATATGGTTAATCAATAAAACAACACATCCAATACGCAATCAATAAACCATTGTTTACGATCTGCAATGGTGGTTTATTGGTTATTACATCAATTAGTAAACATGCATGACTGATCCACCATCTCTATATTTCTATACCCATAAAAATGATAAAAAGGAAACAAACAAAACAACCCATGCTCTCAATTCCTTCCACAAAAATCGGTGCAGATGCCAACCATTCAATAATCCATGAAAATGGAAAACCGATAGTCCATGATCGTGAATGTTTTGGGATTATTTTGATCCATCATAAAAATGCTAAATCACCAAGGGAAATGGAAGTGTCCAAGCCAGTTCTTCCAAACAGTACTATACTTGTTCTACAAAATGGAGGATTATTCTACCCAAATAACATGATGTATTAGGCTACCTTGATTAACTGCTAAACATTTGAAGTCAATAATCCATAAAATCCATGAATTCGGTGTAAAAAATCCACTGATTGCAAAAAAAAAAAAAAAAAAAAAACCACGGTGATTCATAATACATTTAGCTTCCAAAACCCTAGAACCCTCTAATCCTTTGTACAATCGATGCTTTTAATCGTATGGGTAAAAAAATCAGACGGATGGCACCATTTCAATAGATTTGTACAAAAAAAAGGATTGTGATTCGAACAAAAAATATTGACTATTGTGAATCAGAAATCAAAACTTACGAGCCATGAGCCCGGCCATTTAGGACCTCGATTTACCGCCGTTTAGGACCTCGATTTACCGCCGTTTAGGACCTCGATTTACCGTTGATGTGAGTCAAATCGGCACCTGCAACTTTGGGGAGTTTTTTCTCAAAAAATAGAATCGTGGTGTATTGAAATCTGGGTTATGGGATGGTGGAAGGTGGAAAATTGAGTTAGGGGATGGTGGGAGGTGTCCGTAGAATCCGGGATTGGATTGGGATGTAATCGGTTGCGATTATTGTGGGAAACGGAATGGGTAGAGGTGACTGGAATGGGAAGAGACTACTGGAAGATTTATAGTTCACGACAAATTAGGAAAACATTAGTATAAAAAGGCTTTTTAGGATGGTTTTTAGGACCTTGTAATTTGAAGAATAATTCATGCTATATTAATATATATGACATATGGATCGGAACAAATTAAAGGGTGTTTTGGGTATTTTTTGAAAGTCAAGATGTAAAAATAAGTATTCAAACTTGACAGGATGGAATCATAATGTTCTTTTTAGTATAGAATGTCCAATTAACTCCCCCACATAACAATCAATTGTATTATACATAGTACTCCCTCTGTCCCTTTTTAAATGTGTGCTTTGGGAAACGTGTATTTTTTAGGACTTAAAAAAATGTATTTCTATTAAAAAATTTTGAATTTTTTTTGCACCAAATTAAAGTACTCTTTGAGCACTTTAATTTGAGTACTTTAATTTGGTGTAAAGAAAGACATAAAATTGTATAGAAAAATATATTTTTTAGGTGTTTGAAAATGCACATATTTTCATTGTACACATTTAAAAAGGGACGGAGGGAGTATAATATTAGTAAAATTTTAGAATTCGTGCAGGGGAGAGCCCAGGCCCCTATACACCTCCGCCCACACCGGACGTATAGTTTGAGGTGGGTTCCTACATTGTCCAAACACCTGTCATCAAAAACAAATATTTTCCCATTTTCCCCTCCCGTGGGTTAGAACGAACACTTAAGCTTAATTGCTATGAAACTAGAAAATCTCAAGCTCGGACTTAGCTTGGCTCTTTTAGTATTAGTAAATAAGTTGAGCTCGAATTTTAAGTTCGCCTAGTAAACGAAATGAGCTTGAGCTCAAATTTTAGTTCGTTCAGTAAATGAGCCGAGCTCGAGTTATTAGTTGTAGTTAGGGTCATTCATAAAAGCTCTGCTTAGTTATAGAAACTCGTTTAATAGACCAACCAAGCTGTGAAGTCTTCAAGATTAATTGTTCAAAACTAACCTCTCTATAGCTAGAGTTCAACTCGATCAGTATTGAATTATTCTCAGATTGTTTAACTAAACAAGCCTCTAAAAAAAAAAACCAAGCTTTTATTTACGAGCCAAGCTACAACTAACTCGTGCTCAGCTCGTTTACAAAACAAGCTTAAAACTCGAGTCTAAGCTCTAACTTATTTACTAATAACCCAAACCCGAAGCTACTCGTGTAACCCAAACCCGAAGCTACTCGTGAATAGCTCACAGTTCGTTTGCCGCAACATTTCACTTCCATTTTTTACTTCTTTTTTGTACCGGTGGTATTATATTATGCAAATTACAAAAACTAGTACTCCCTCCGTCCCTTAATAAGTGTAGACATTTCCATTTTGGGCTGTCCCTTAATAAGTGTGTGTTTTGAAAAGTTAGTGGGTACATTTCCTATTTTGCCCTTAAAAGTAGATTCCTTTTTGAAAAGTTAGTAGATATTATTATATTGATAAGGGTAAATAGTGAAAATTAGATGTAAAAGTTGTAAAAGTTTATGTGAGAGAAAATAAGTTGGAATTACGAGGTAACACACTTAAAAAGGGACGGAGGGAGTATATTATAGAACAATCCACCAACCACGCACCAACATCAAGCCACAAAATGAGAAGAAACAAACTCCTCAAAAAACTCAATTACGGAGGAAAAAACAATTCCGTATTTCCCATTGGAGGTACTATTATTTTCCATTTGTAATCAGTGATACTAGTTTCTTTAAGCAGCATAATGTCTGTATTATCTGCATATTCCTACTTTCCTGCTAAAACAATTCCGGAGCAGGGAACCCTGAAGTGCACTAAAAGGGTATAGTGTGCAATCCAATCCGTATAAAAGTGTTTCTGGTCGTCCAGATTTGCTAAAGGTATCTTATTTGTACACACTTTTAGCAAATCTGGACCATTGAGTCAAGAGATGAACGGCTCAGATCAAGGACTACACCCCTGTCCATCCAACATTTCGGAGTAGAACCCCATCAAATAAGGAAAATATTATTCTCCACTAAACATAGAACACAACTATATAGGATGCCATTGAATTGGATGCCCTTCCATGTAAATAAAACAGTACCAGGGCCTTCATATGAAGATCCAACTTGGCCTCTTAAGCTTTAGAACATATCAATGGAAAGGAAACCAAAATACTGCCCAAGCTCCACATTCTACAATCTCTATTACTGGATTCACAACTTCCAGCATACGAAACCAGCTAAATTAGTCAACTATACTGTCGCTCATTCATACCAACTATTTCTCCTAACAGTAACACAGAAACCTCTACAGCAAATTGATAAGAGTCATCAACAAACCTGTTACAGTATCGCAAGTCTCGCATGATTTTCAAGACTTCGAAGTACATTCAATAACATGTGACTTGAAATTCTCCAGCTCAGCCAAAACCTCCTCTTCAGGCCGGTAAATTAGATCGCTCATCCGCCATATCTGGGGAGGATATATAATACAGTTAATACTCCTACCAGGTGCATCTCAAGGCAGTATTTGCTTCATTGGAAGGATTTTGAGAATGAATGGAACGATCATTCTTGGCTTCCCCATAGAATTCCTTTCTCATTAATTAACGATGATTCTGTCGTTTTATTATATTACATACCAAATGATGGAATGACTACTCCCTTCGTGCCTTCATTTCATTGAACCAAACACTGCCTAAGTTCGTTCTTGGTTTATAAATATTAAAAATGTCAAAGATCTAAAGATAACAGGAACAATATCCTAAAGTAAAAAATAAGAAACAAACTTCACTGCACATTATCTCACAAGTAATGGAGGTAGGCCACATTTTTTTTCAGCTCCCTATGATTATCCCTTTTTCATGTTCTAATCCATTATTGATAACAGCCTAAATTTGAAGAAAATGAATTAGTAGAAAAGCCGTCACCTGTAATGTCCCACCTCCACCGGAGGTATCACAGTCATCAGATACACTAACAATGGTCCAAGGGTCAGCTGCATTCCAGTGGAAGTCTACGACTTTGTCCCTGGATGCAAAACAAAGAACAAGGGGCGGAAAAAAGGAATCAATTACAATATGAAAAAAGAAGAAAAAACATCAGTCACCAAAATCAAATTATTTCAAACACTAACTGAGAACCCCTCGACTTCGATGGAAAATCACAATCATGACGTAACAAGTCCTAGCATCTTCTACAGTGCCAGTGCATAGTTTTAGAGTATACACCCAAACCGGAATATTACAAAAAGTTCAAACAATATTCTTCAAAAAGCAGCTTTAACGAGTGACCTAACACACCCAAACTCTATGTTAGGTGGCGACTCCATTTTTCATACAATACTCCGAGTCACAGCTGTAACTAAATATCCACAATCGTCACATTTAAAAGTCGTACGATTTCGAAAGCGTCGCCTCTTTAACCTAAAAAGTAGGTAGGCAAGGGCCAGTAAAACTCAATGCACGACACCTCTACGTTGTTAAAATCAGTAGATGTCAGAAGTTTGAAATCCCAAATAATCAGTACAAGGCTAAGTTATACAAATGTAACCAGATTCAAACCTGTGCCCAGTATGTTGGAAAAACAATCCTGGCGGAGAATTTGGTTCAGCATATTCCCCTGTCTCACCAACCTACAAGAGGATATAAAAAACATAAGCTATTCCTAAACACAAAAAAAAAAGAAGGGAAAGTAGATGTAATAATCAGCTGGAAGAGCAGTATAGGCATTATCACATTAATAATTGCAAAACAGCATCTATATACTCGCAAGTGGGCTGTTCAATTGTTGAAATATCCGTCATACATCCTTCTCCTGTCTTGGTTACAAGCAAGACAAGAAAGTAAAGGCAATGAACAAAGACAAGTACAGAAACAGACCCTCATCCAGCAATCAGAAGAGACAACAAATGATGGGGACAGCAAAAGCAACAGCTTCCTTGCGTCAAATTTGCATTGTTAGATGCAACTAAAAGGTGCTTTAGACATGTAAGCATAACTGAAAATCTTTCCTTTTCCACACGGTAGCTCTCTCTTTGAAAATGAGTCAAACAGAAAACACAGGAATAACATTTTCAAAAAACATAGGAATCTGCGCAACATAATTCTATTGATAATAAATGACAGTTAGATCAAGACATGGGTGATAGACCCATAAAGGGTTCCAAATCCTCTATTCAGAAAATAACGTAATCATGACTTCCTCAGAGCTTAATTATAGGCACAATGGTCTGTGAGGTGAGCAGTGCAGCTAGAAACATGAGACATCAACGAGGTTGTGCGAATGGAGTGAGAAAACAACAGTACTATTGAGGGTAGAAGTATTTTACCCACCTTCTCATAGTCCCAAATATTTAACAAACCATCCTCTGCGGAACTTCCAAAGACAGATGATTTGTCCGGTGACCACTGTAAAATCCATGGAGAACTTGAGTCAAAAGAAGAAAAAGAAACAAAGACCAATGACCTGCCCAGCCATATAGCAGCACAGAATGATCTTCATTTACTTTGTAGTGAATAGATTACATATATAACTATACACGTGAAGAAAGAAGAGGACAAACTAGTTTAAGACCTGAACACAGAGAACAGCTGCTTTGTGACCTTCAAACTTATGAATGGGCGACCCCACTCCATTGCAAATTAGATTTCGACGATCAAACATGCGAACAGATTGATCAGCAGACCTGAAATGACATCATTCAAAACAGCACTAAATCAGCATAACAGCCACGCGCCTAACTGCCCCTTCTATTTTTCTATCCCCGAAACCCTTACCGAAGACCATTTTGACCAACATTAAGAAGTATTCCACATACCAAATATTTTAAGTCCCATAATCCAGTAACACCAAAAATATAAGAGGAAGAATTTACCCAGTCAGAATAAGGTTTGGATCATGAGGATTCCAATCAACACAGTGAAGATCCGCATTATGTGCTCTTTCAACCTATTTCACAAACAAATAGCAGTCAAATATCACTCTCAGAAGGTGAGATTGCCATAGAGAGAAAGAGAGAGTGGGAGAGAATTAATACAGGTGATCGAGGTTCGAAAATGTGCATTGGTGATGAAGACAAATTGAAATGAAAAATGAATTGGTTATAAGGATTAACTTTTATCCACATACAGGCCAGCGATTCACAAATCATCATAATGTGACGTCAGCTAACAAAGGGCATAAAAGAAATAGTAAAATCCAGAAATAAGAAAAGACACAAATATACTTAAAGAAATTATAGTTTTCGAAGCTGCTATGAAAACATTGAAGTTGCAACTTGTTCGGACCCAAAAGACATTCATACTGCACGCAATTACTAAAATTCCAAGCTAAATTACTTGGCAATGAATAAAATATGACACAAAAACAACTGGAAAAACAAATTCCATAACTCTTACTGGAAAAATGACGATCGAGAAACAACAGTATCATAAAGCTTGACTTGTAGCCCACAGCATAAAAACCTTAATAACCGGTACTTCCAATCTAGTTATTTCTATTGCCATATCCAGTATTGGGTATACATCTACATCCCTTTTTGACAAAACAATAGCATAGTTTTATGCATGTTGTGCGAGGACACAATCGTGAATCAGCCCATCTCTACAGCTATATCAACATGTATTTTCATAGATCCAGTAATTCGTGGCAAAAAAAAGGTGATCTATGAACCAATAAAGAGTTAGAGGCAACCAACCTTGACAATTGGGTTTAAGCCAACTCGTGCATCCCATAATATTAGGCAGGAATCATCACCCACGCTGCAGAACTCCTGTGCACTTCATAAAATTTAGAAAACTGTCAGAACAAAAGGGCCCATCTAAGAAGCAAGCTAAAAAGCTAAATGATGGCAGACGGGGAATCGAAGGGGATTCACAGTAACTTCTATTCATCTTTTTTTGTCTAGTGATACTTCGCAATAGTTGCAGATGTCAACTAGGATCTTAGAGATAGAAAGTCTGTTTAACATACTAAACTCCAATCTCCTAACAAGGTACAAGGCCCAAGTCAAAAGGGAGAGAGAGAGAGATTTGATGACAGGAACAATCTGAGCAAATTCATGAAGTTACCTGGATGGACAGAACTGCACATCTTCAACGGTGTCCTCATGGCCCTGGAAGATCCCACGTGGCCCAGTCGAAGAGTTATCAGCAGATTTAATGATTGATCCCGTAGATCCTGCAGGTTTGTTGGCTGCATCTGTGGTCAATGTTGATACATGATCTTGAATACTCCACAAAACAACAGACTTGTCTCTCCCTAAAACAAAAATTTATTCTGTTAGAAATGAATTTAAACTCCTGTTTACAAATAAGAAGAAAAAATGCATCAGCAAAGAACAAAAACCTACTGAAATTAAGGGTGTTCCTACTGAATATGAATAAACGAGTGCATGACTAAACCACCTTCCATTCAATATACAAGTGTGTATCTTTAGTTACATTTCAGCAACTTAATAACAAGATAGCAATATGAACAGAAGTTAGAACTTAGAGGATTGAAATAAGAATAGAAAATCGTCACAAGCAGTTACAAACCTCCAGAGAGCACTAAAGGCTCAGTAGGACACATGGCCAGTGCAAATTCGGCATTCTCCTGATGTCCAGTCAATACCTGCAAAGAGAAAACTTCCAAGTTGACTTTGTGTGATTCTTTTGCAGCCATACAGAACAGTATCATTTTTCCTATGCCAAAAAAAAAAACTGAAGTCCTAAAAATATGAAAGACCACTTCTCTGGTAATAATTAAGTGGAAATGCAAAAGAACATTAATAATCACTGCAAGCCAACAGAAAAACCAATTTGTTGCTTACCCAATGGCTGATAGATGTAAAAGAATAAAAAAAAATATATATTCGTTGGCTTAAAAGTGAAAAACCAGAATACCCAACGAATGCAAGACCATAGGGGAAGAATAAGATGACGCACCAAATCTGGACGAGAATCGGCTGCTCCAAGGACAGCATGACGGTTAGGTTGGGCTTCAACGTCCCAAATGAAAACCTGACGGATTTTTACCACAAAAAAATAAAATAAAAGTGAACTTTAACTTCTTTTAATCAACTAAGCAAGACCATTAGAAATTGTGCACAAAATGCTTAAAACCTTAAAACACTTACTTCAGGGCAGTCAGTATGGGTTGCGACTATGTTAGTGTTTTGTGGAAGTTCCCTGATTCTATTGACCTGCAAGGAGTACTCGTGTTAATGGCAAACAAGATTAATCACTTTGATAATGGGCATAGACTATAGCAAGTCAGATTAAACAGGCCTATATGAACTACGGACAGCCATGTCAAATATCAATACCCTTCCCTCATACACTAAACAGAAAATAGATGTTACACCTCATCTGAAGCACAATACAACCAACCAGATCACTTAAATGACAGAAAATTAAGAGCCTCAAGTTCCAAAAGGGTAATCGGCATCCGCAAGCATATACTCCCTTGGTCCCAAATTGCTGGTCCCTCTTTCTATTTTGGGATGTCTCAAAATGTTGTCTATTTCTAAAAACTACAAAAATATGTCAAACTTCCAGTTTTGCCCTTAAAAGTACTCTTCCCCTCCCAATTTATTTCACAGTTTTTGAAATTCGTGTCATTTCTAAATCGTTTATATCTTTTAGTTATTGTTTTCATGATTTTTAGTCAAGATGGAGAGATTGCAAATAATGTGACCCATAGGATCCAAGTGGGGTGGCTCAAGTGGAGAAGCGCTACTGGTGTACTGTGTGACAAGAGGGTACCCACAAAATTGAAGGTCAAATTCTATATAACCGCCATAAGACCAGCGATGCTTTACGGGATAGAATGCTAGCCTATTAAGAAACAGCAAGTGAACAAGATATGTATAGCAGAAATGAGAATGTTGAGGTGGATGTGTGGCAAGACTACACGAGATAGGATTAGAAATGAAACAGTCCGCGAGATGGTAGGTGTAGTACCTATAGAGGAGAAGTTTAGGGAAAATAGGCTTAGGTGGTTTGGGCATGTCTATCGTAGACCAGCGGATGCAATAGTTAAGAGAGCGGATATGATAGTTTTGCATAGCAACACTCCGGGGAGGGGAAGACCCAAATTGACATTAGATGCGGTAGTGCGCAAGGATTTGAGTCTCCTAGAGCTAAGTGAGCAAGCAACACTTAACAGAGGTCAATGGAGGAAAGGGATTCATGTAGCCGATCCCAATTGATTTGGGACATAAGGCTAAGTTTGGTTTGGTTTGGTTATGGTTTTCATGATTTTTAAATCTTTGTAAAAACAACTAATTGAAATCTATCAAACAAGATCCATATTGCATATTTTTTGAGATCCATATTGAAAGATATAAACAATTTAAAACCACTTAATAAACTTCATAGTTTTGAAGGATAATTGTGGAACTCTGAGACAACATAAAAAGTTGGATTCCCCAAAAGGGACGAGCAATTTGGGACGGAGGGAGTAATTAACAGTGATGAAAAGGCATATCCAACAGTTTGGCTGGTTGCATCCATTATGAAGGCAACATTTACATAGCATGGTCCACGGTGGTTAGGTGGGAAATGAAGCGGTGTAAAACGGGATAGCTACCCTAATGAAACAGCATAAAACCCTCATAATGGATCATGCAAACCACAACACAAACATACATGTACACAGACAAAGTGGTACTTATGTTGGAAATTTTATGTTTATATGCATAGGTCATAGGTCACAGGTCATAACTCATACCTCTCCAGGATGTATTATAGTTTTGTACTTCTTCACAAATGGTGAGCGTGCTTCTTCATTGAACTGAAAAATTAAGAGGTGCAACAGTCAGAAGAACAGCACCAGTGCGAGCAGTTCATGATCATTAAAACTTCAAAATATAATGTAAAATGGGATGACCTCAGCTACATGCTCCGCAGCAGCAACTCTAGCTTTGACAACTTCACAGTTTGCTATAACCAGTGTATTTGGAACACTGCCGTCAGTCTGTCAAGCAAGAGAGAAAGGGTTGAAAGAGATAGGAATGAGGGAGAAAAGGACAATGACATTAGAGATGGCTACAATTTGACAAATACAAGTCATGAGAAAAAGCATTTTCCGAAGAAAGAAACAGTTATGGAAGATATTCAAGCTCATGGAAAATTCTTAAACATAGCTAAGCAATAGTTATTGGATAGCCGATAGTGTAGGAAACTATTATTTTATTGAAAAAATTAATTTTACATTCTTTAAAAAACGAAAACCAACTCCATCCACTTTCACGCAGACCAAAGATCCAATAGTTGTACCGCAACCTCACAACAATTGCTACATGAGCTCAAAGAGCATATGAGATAATGAATACATCATTGCACTGGTAGTAAGTCAGGGGTTAGCTTACTTCCATACTAATACCCAAATGAATCGCTCCAAACTTTCTTTTTCTAGGCCGTATTGTCAGTGCACATCAGTGATCCGAACCGTTCATCCTGTACTCCTAGCTGAGAATGACATTCGTCAAAAAAAAAAAAAAAAACTTGATTGGACCTCAATATATACACAATCAAATTGTATAAAATCTGACACTTCATGTTCAAAATCATGTGAACTGTCTAGTTTATACAAATCGTTGATGTATATACCGATGATACCATCAAGCTGATCTTTTCCGCATACGTTGTTTCAAGCAAGAAGTACAAGATGAAGGGTGTGGAATACCATTGTGGCTCCCATCAAGGCCCAAAAAATTAAAGTTTGGAGAGGATTAGTGGATAAGGTACGGAGGTGAGCTAAACCAGATAGATCAACGTTACAGATACAAAGTCATTTGAAGGGATAATAGAACCTACTACAAGTAGTTCTCGCAAATGATAATACGATACATACCTGCTCAGAAAGGTAGAGACGTTGCCTATTCTTAAATTTTCCTTGTTCAAGTTGTGGACCCCACCTACAAACGCAAGTGATAAAATTATACCCTACAAATACTTAACATAATACCAATCATAGCGATACATTTACACAAAACTTCTTATGTGAGCTTATATCAGGTGACATACATATACACAGAAATCTATTTGTACAAACTCAGTTTTGCGGAAGCTAACACCCGACCTAGGGTTTTCCAGGACATAAATTGATGAAATCAGTAATTGAAAAGAAACAAACATCGCTCATTTCGAGCTTAAAAAAAAGAATCAAAACCCTGGACTGAGCAGTAAATCCACATAAACATCCAACATATGCATCCGCGTAACGTGAATCAATTCACCTTTGCAACAATCAACTACCCAAAAGCTGACTACGGTTTTACACTGTAGTCTATCAATCCCCTACCATGAAAAGTAGCCCTAGGATGCACATTTCAAGGTAGCAATCAGATACGGAAACCTCGGGAGCAGCACATTCACATCAACTACAAAAAACCAAATATATCTAGATGTATAATTAGCATAAATTCACATTCTGCTAGAATTTACAAGCTGCAGGATGACATCGGGACTCGCAAACTGTGAAAATTTCGAGCTAACAAACAAATTACAAACCCTAGACTAAGTAGCACATTCACAACTCCTTACTGACACTAAATAAATCCAAACTCCTATTACCAAAAGAAACCCTACTTTCCCACATGTCATGCTAACAAACAGATTCAAAACCCTGTACCATGCAGCGGATACGTACATACATCCCTGTATACAATGTGTAATGACCTTACATTATTTGAAAATCACAAGGTGAAAAAGTGACCTAGAATTTTAAAGTCGGTGAATCCATCTAACTACTAGCATGAAAAAAAAAAACCTTAGTAGCACCATTTCAATCTAACAAACTAATTCAAAATCATAGACTGAGCAGCACATCACATAAACCACCAAGAACGACAAACATATAGAGATGGATAGACATCATGAATTCACATTCCGCGAACACTAACAAGCTGCAAGCTGACCTAGGGTCTTACAGACGGTAAATCCCTGAAATCACTAGCCTGAAAACGAACCCTACTAACATGAAAAGAAACCCTAGTGAAAGTTCAAAATCACAGACCAAGCAGCACACCTACATACATAACACAATGTGTATCAGCTAATGAATTTACAAGACCTACGGCTTTGCATACTGTAAACCCATCAGATATCTGCATCTAGAGAGAGAGAGAGAGAGAGGGAAATGTTACCGGCAGGAGAGAGAGGGCCATAGAAGGTTGTGATTAGCAAGCCAATCGTAGAGAACAGGGACGAGAGATTTCCACTGAATATACTTCTCGTCAACGGTGGAAGGGTGGTGGGGTTGCTTCTTCTCTCTCATCTTCTCAGCCGGAGTTTCTTCTTTTTCTCTCTCCTCCTTGGGCTTGTCTTTCCTGGGTCGGCCTCTCTTCTTCGGCAACGGCGTTGGGGATGCTTCTTCTTCCATGGGAGGCATTCAAAACCCTAGAAAATGGACTGGAGTGTACTGCGTTTGGGACCTACCACTTCCACCTACTTGTTACAGGTGGTGGATTGGATTGTGACCTGTTTGGATAATTGCGAGAGGAAAATTGGCTCTTTATAGTTACCGTATTCCCTATGTATTTGGGATGTGTTTGGAAGGATAAATAAGATACTCCTATCATTGTTCGGTTGTCAATATTGTGATAAGTTTTTAAAATAAAATTGTTGTACATATAGTCGTATAGTAACTTTTTTTGTTTTGGGTCAATTTTTTAACATTTTAACAATTTTTTTACTTTTTGAATAGAGGTATAAAAATACATCTAAAAAGGGAAATAAATATAAATAATTTAATAAAATTATTAAAGACGAAAAAACTAGGATGACAAAATAGAAAAAACTTTTAGAAATAAATTTTATGAGAAGAGAACAAAATATTAGGGTCCGTTTGGAACATATGGAAAAGAATAGAAAGGAAAAGAATAGCTACTGTTACATAAATTAAAGAGTCAGAGAGAGACTAAGAAGAGAAAAAAAGAAGATGCTTGAATGGAACTACAAGCGGTGGGTGCAAGGTTAGTGATCCCGTTCCGTACCGCATTTGAGAGAAACTGGTAACCTCACCGCTCAATACCGCCCCGGCCTCAATACCAGTGGTTACCGGCTAGTACTGCTAAATTTGGACGATCTTGATGGAGATTAAAATACCGTTGATTCTGGTCGGAATTTTGCACTGCCTTGACTGGATTTTCTGTAACGATGATTGTGAGCGCCATGCCCTCCGCCCCTCCGTCGCCACAGATGCCAATCGGCTCTCTCAGTGCAGCGTCGAAAGCTTCATGTTTGCTCTATCTCTTTGCTGAACGACCATATGCATTACCGAATATTTGAGTCATGAGTACTCAATGAAGACCAGAGTTGCCACTTGATTATAGATCCAAGAACCTTGAAATGACTCTATATATGGAAAGGCTCAATCATTGTCACCAAAGACGGGTTCGGGGGCTAAGGTACCGAGTGGGAAGGTGTTAGGCACCCATCAGAATGATTGGCCTCTACTCATCACCATTGGTTCAATTTGTTTCTATCATATCCTAAATGCATGAGACTCAAGCAAACGGATAGGTGGATTTTAGTAAAATGTTTTCAAAAAGTTATATTTTGCAAGAGGGAAAAACAACCAGTTGAAAACCACCTCCGTTGAATGCAACACACAAAGAAAGTGAAAACAAGCATCCTATGAACGAGAACCCGAGGCTGAAATAGTTCATTATCATCCTACATCCATAGGCGATGATGAACAACCATCCTCGATTTCTCGTACGATACTAAGCACATGCAGAACAAAATGATTAAATCGCCGCTGCGAATGCCAAACAATGAGCCTACTTCTAGCGGTTCTATCTTAACGTAAACATGAGTCAGGCTTGAACTGAAAGGGCACATGCGATATGAGATAATAAACCGAACATGATTAAATGAACTCTGTACATGCATGCATAAACAAAGCACAGGTTCAAACAGGAAACTTAGGAAACTTTTCTATAATAGAAACTTTCCAAAAATAGACACTATATGCATGCTCGGATTTCAAAAAAAATTAGAAAACTTTCCTAAAATAGAAACTTTCTAAATATGGAAACTATATGCATGCAGGCTACTTATGGAAAGACCATAAGGGCAAAACAACTAATTAATCATGCAACATGCGAATGCAGGGGTTAAATAGTAATTCGACAGGCTGGGAATAATCGGGCAGCGTAATGGCTGGAGATGCATGCAAGCAGACAGAACAACAGCTAGAACTATGACATTTACGAGTGTTTATGCGGGCAGCATAAGATACAGTACGTCACGTGCGAAGATCCACTCGGACAGAATAAAACTAAAATGCAAGCTTTTCGATTATTTAAGCGGGCAGCATAACAACAGGATATGTTATGTGCAAGGCTTCACTCGGACAGAGTAATGACTGTGCTTGAGGATTTAAATTTTGCGGAGTTATTGATTACGGGCAGGTGTATGCATGCAAAACGATGTTTAAACTATACTAATCATGCACGGGCAAAACGGTAATTCTACATGCTAAATAATAATCTAAATTTAATAAAATCCTAAAACATGCATGAACTAAGCATAAAAAAATTCTTTTCAAAAAAAAAAAAAAGCATAAAAAATTAAATCATAAACGTGCACATTAATGAAAATAAACTAAACAAAAAGGCATAAATAAAACTAAACTAATAGACATAAATAAAACTAAACAAAATAAATAAACAAAACCTAAACTAAATAAAAAAACAAAACAAAACAAAACAAAACAATAAAGAAAAGAAAGAAAGGAAACATACCTTGACTGAATCGGCGCCCTCAGAAAGCAACCAAACTGAACTAGACCACCTCCGCAAAGACAACCTTGATGCTAAACCTCTATTCGGCAACCTACCGGCATAGAAGAGAAAATAACTAGACCGAACGACTCTCTAAGTTTGAACCAGGAGCGAATCTCAGTTCAGGAGAGCTTACACTTTGTGAAATCAAAGGATTTGCAGGTGTTTTCGGGATGCTTGAAACCTTTGGTGAGGGGGGTATTTATAACATGAGTCAAGGTGAAAAAAAAGTGTTCATTAGTCCATGTGGGACAAAAAAAAAAAAACGTTTTCCAGACTCAAAGGCGGTGGCACGCAACTCTAGATCGTTCTGGAATAAAAAAACATTTTTTAAATCAAGGCCGGACCGGCCCTGGGTCAGAGCCGGACCGGCTCTGGTCCTGGTTCGGGATCGGGTTGGTTTAGGTCAAGTTCGGGTCCGTTCGAGTTCATTTTGACGCGTTCCGGGCTGACTTTTGGGTCAAAAATAGCGACGAAATGGACTAAAAAACAAGACTTGTTGCGGATTAAAAATTAAACACTTTCGGAGAGTAAAATCACTCAACATTTTGAAAAACACTCAGCACGGAACTAAAAAAAAAAAAAAATTTTGGGGACTCGATAAAATATATTTTGAAAATTTTAGTGCATGATAGGCACACAACATTGCATATTTGGGTGCCTAGCTCCCACACTTTTGGTACACTCGCATGCATATAATCTTCGTTTTGTCATGATATTGCGGGAAAGGTGTTTTTGGTTGAACTTTAGGAAAAATGGAGTATCCGGAAGCTCCTAATAATCCCCGGGAGTACCCGGAGGTACCCGAGTACATTCAAGGCCGAGGGGGAATCCTCCCCAAGTCATATTTGAAGTGATCAAGTCATTGGAGGATGACCCAAGACACCCGAAGGCCGAAAGAACTCCGATCACTCTCCAATTAGCCGATCGAAGTGACCATTTCTTCCCCTGTAGTGTAGTTTTTTGAACTTGGTCCCTTGATGAAAGTTGTAGAGGGTGTGAAGTACTAGAATTTTGATTCAAGAATCACCCAAAACATAAAAATATTGAATGCGTTATCATCATCTAAAGTTTACTAAAACCTTCAAATTTTCACATCTATGCTGTTAGGGTTTCATAGTGCATTTCTAAAATGTGCTTTGGCTAATTAGGGTCTGATCAGTTACCCCTTTTGTGACCATTTCCTCCCCTGTAGAGTAGTTATTTGCACTTGGTCCCATGATGAAAGTTGTAGAGGGTGTGAAGTACTTGAATTTTTATGCAAGAATCACCCAAAACATAAAAATATTGAATGCGTTATCATCATCTAAAGTTTACTAAAACCTTCAAATTTTCACATCTATGTTGTTAGGGTTTCATAGTGCATTTCTAAAATGCGCTTTGGCTAATTAGGGTTTGATCACTTACCCCTTTTGTGACCATTTCCTCCACTATAGAGTAGTTTTTTGCACTTGGTCCCATGATGAAAGTTGTAGAGGGTGGGAAGTACTTGAATTTTTATGCAAGAATCACCCAAAACATAAAAACATTTAATGCGTTATCATCATCTAAAGTTTACTAAAACCCTCAAATTTTCACATCTATGCTGTTAGGGTTTCATAGTTCATTTCTGAAATGCGCAATGGCTAATTATGGTTTGATCACTTACCCCTTTTTGTGACCATTCCCTCCACTGTAGAGTAGTTTTTTGCCATTGATCCCTTGATGAAAGTTGTAGAGGGTGTGAAATACTTTAATTTTGATGCAACAATCACCCAAAACTGAAAAATATTGAATGTGTTATCATCATCTAAAGTTTACTAAAGCCCTCAAATTTTCACATCTAAGCTGTTAGGGTTTCATAGTGCATTTTGAAATGCGCTATGGCTAATTAGGGTTTGATCACTTTCCCTATTTGTGACCATTTCTGACCCTGTAGTGTAGTTTTTTGAACTTGGTCCCTTGATGAAAGTTGTAGAGGGTGTGAAGTACTAGAATTTTGATTCAAGAATCACCCAAAACATAAAAATATTGAATGCGTTATCATCATCTAAAGTTAACTAAAATCCTCAAATTTTCACATCTATGCTGTTAGGGTTTCATAGTGCATTTCTAAAATGCGCTTTGGCTAATTAGGGTCTGATCACTTACCCCTTTTGTGACCATTTCCTCCCCTGTAGAGTAGTTTTTTGCACTTGGTCCCTTGATGAAAGTTGTAGAGGGTGTGAAGTACTTGAATTTTTATGCAAGAATCACCCAAAACATAAAAATATTTAATGCGTTATCATCATCTAAAGTTTACTAAAACCCTCAAATTTTCACATCTATGCTGTTAGGGTTTCATAGTGCATTTCTAAAATGCACTTTGGCTAATTAGGGTTTGATCACTTACCCCTTTTGTGACCATTTCATCCCCTCTAGAGTAGTTTTTTGCACTTGGTCCCATGACGAAAGTTGTAGAGGGTGTGAAGTACTTGTATTTTTATGCAAGAATCACCCAAAACATAAAAATATTTAATGCGTTGTCATCATCTAAAGTTTACTAAAACCCTCAAATTTTCACATTTATGCTGTTAGGGTTTCATAGTTCATTTCTGAAATGCGCAATGCCTAATTATGGTTTGATCACTTACCCCTTTTTGTGACCATTTCCTCCACTGTAGAGTAGTTTTTTGCCATTGATCCCTTGATGAAAGTTGTAGAGGGTGTGAAATACTTTAATTTTGATGCAACAATCACCCAAAACTTAAAAATATTGAATGTGTTATCATCATCTAAAGTTTACTAAAACCCTCAAATTTTCACATCTAAGCTGTTACGGTTTCATAGTGCATTTTGAAATGCGCTATGGCTAATTAGGGTTTGATCACTTACCCTATTTGTGACCATTTCTTCCCCTGTAGTGTAGTTTTTTGTACTTGGTCCCTTGATGAAAGTTGTAGAGGGTGTGAAGTACTAGAATTTTGATTCAAAAATCACCCAAAACATAAAAATATTGAATGCGTTATCATCATCTAAAGTTTATTAAAACCCTTAAATTTTCACATCTATGCTGTTAGGGTTTCGTAGTGCATTTCCAAAATGCGCTTTGGCTAATTAGGGTTTGATCACTTACCCCTTTTGTGACCATTTCCTCCCCTGTAGAGTAGTTATTTGCACTTGGTCCCATGATGAAAGTTGTAGAGGGTGTGAAGTACTTGAATTTTTATGCAAGAATCACCCCAAACATAAAAATATTTAATGTGTTATCATCATCTAAAGTTTACTAAAACCCTCAAATTTTCACATCTATGCTGTTAGGGTTTCATAGTTCATTTCTGAAATGCGCTATGGCTAATTATGGTTTGATCACTTACCCTTTTTTGTGACCATTTCCTCCACTGTAGAGTAGTTTTTTGCCATTGATCCCTTGATGAAAGTTGTAGAGGGTGTGAAATACTTTAATTTTGATGCAACAATCACCCAAAACTGAAAAATATTGAATGTGTTATCATCATCTAAAATTTCCTAAAACCCTCAAATTTTCACATCTAAGCTGTTAGGGTTTCATAGTGCATTTCTAAAATGCGCTATGGCTAATTAGGGTATGATCACATATCCATTTTTGTGACCATTTCCTCCCCTGTCGAGTAGTTTTTTGCACTAGGTCCCATGATGAAAAGTTGTAGAGGGTGTGAAGTACTTGAATTTTGATGCAAGAATTACCCAAAACTTAAAAATATTGAATGCGTTATCATCATCTAAAGTTTATTAAAACCCTTAAATTTTCACATCTATGCCGTTAGAGTTTCATAGTGCATTTCTAAAATGCGCTATGGCTAATTAGGGTTTGATTACTTACCCATTTTTGTGACCATTTCCTCCCCTGTAGAGTAGTTTTTGCCATTCATCCCTTGATGAAAGTTGTAGAGGGTGTGAAATGCTTTAATTTTGATGCAAGAATCACCCAAAACTGAAAAATATTGAATGCGTTATCGGCATCTCAAGTTTACTAAAACCCTCAAATTTGCACATCTATGCTGTTATGGTTTCATAGCGCATTTTGAAATGCGCTATGGCTAATTAGGGTTTGATCACTTACTCCTGTTTGTGACCATTTCCTTCCCTGTAGAGTAGTTTTTTGCACTTGGTCCCTTGATGAAAGTTGTAGAGGGTGTGAAGTACTTGAACTTTGATGCAAGAATGACCCAAAACTTAAAAATATTGAATGCGTTATCATCATCTAAAGTTTACTAAAACCGTCAAATTTTCACATCTATTCTGTTAGGGTTTCATAGTGCATTCATGAAATGCGCTATGGCTAATTAGGGTTTGATCACATACCCATTTTTGTGACCATTTCCTCCCCCGTAGTGTAGTTGTTTGCCGTAAAACTCACCCAGAAACTTCCCAACTTCGCCTGTAAGT